>JACXGM010040309.1:0-10540 GCA_016801145.1 Umbra pygmaea
GCACAAAGAGAAATACCTGTACATAAATAAATAAAAGGGGAAAGGTTTAAGTGAACACGTCTTGACAAATAAACTAGGCTAACATCCACACACAATTAATTAGGCAGTCCCAGGAGGGACTCAAAATACGAAATAAAAGGTTGGCACCTGTTAAAACATTTCCTGGTGGACCCGCAAAGAAAGTACTTAATTTTTGCCAACTGTAAACAGGACATAACATCTCTAAGCCATTGAGATATAGACGGGGGCTAGGAAGACTTCTGCTGAAGGAGAATTCTGCATCAAAAACACCAACAAAACAACAAACTGCTATCAGGGGACAGGGGAGCAGGCAAATTTGAAGTACATCAGACAAGATTTAGAAGATAGAGTCCCAGTAGTCTCTCGGATGAGGGCATATAAAAAATATGATAAAAGTGACACAAGGAGGTATGACAACTGTCACAAACATCAATCACAGAAGGGTACATTTCAGAGAGTCAGGACTTAGAAAAGTGAACTCTACTCTATGAACCACCTTAAATTGTGTAGGTCATAGACGGGCACAGGATGTGGTTGAGTTAACTCTATCTATCACCTCACCCCACCACTCATCATTTAGTTCAACATGCATTTCCTGCTCCCAGGCAGATTTAGTTTTGTTGGTAGAGTTTCTGTTGAAACCCATAATACATTAATAGACAGGAGAGATTACAGCTTTCTCTTCGGGCATATAGAGCATCACAGGTCTGGTTTGGAGGTAAATCGGGAAAGCACAAAAATTTGGAGGAAACTAAATGTCTAATCCGGATGTCTAAAAAGTTGATTGAGGCAGAGAGTGTTTAGATGCCAGATCAGGGATAGAGAACACCATTGTCGTAAATGTCATGAAAGTTATTAATACCTTTCTTGAGAAGGCATTCTCAATAAAAGGGGAAATGGTGCTGGAACTGGTATGAGATATTTAGTGTGGACTGTATCAATAAAATGTATTTTGTAAAGCCCTATTTACAACAGCAGTTGTCACAAAGTTCTTTGACAGATAACCATCCCAAAACCCCCAAGAGCAAGCAACACAAGTGATGCGCAGTGGCTAGGAATAACTCCCTAGTACTGTAGGTAGTGTGTAGGAAGAAACCTAGAGAAAGGTCAGACTCAAGGGTGTGGCTTGTCCTCTACTGGCTGTACCATGTGGGGTATCTGAAGGTACACAGCCCATTGTATTAAGGTCACATTGTTTATCAGTGTTCAAATATTGTCCATAAATTAATATAGGAATAGGTGGGCTGTGACTGTAAGCTTTGTGTAGCATTAACACAGGTCGGTGGTCTTGGGCAGGAAGAACGTAACGCTTTCTGGAGATGTACAGCTGGAGTCACCAACAGCAGTGACGTGGGCACCAGCACAGCGGAGTGAACACAGGACGAGGACAGGTAGGAGTCATCAGGCCACATTGTCCTGACGCATGTTCCAAGGGTTTGGGTCTTCCTAGGATGAACATGACATGAGAAACATTAGAGTGGTCGTACCTTGGGTCTAGTACCTCAGTACAACTCAGACCCCAAGATAAATATATAAAATGCCTCTTGTCCCCCCGTATAGGTAAATATTCAGAAGATGTTACTTGGTAGAAATGTGTGATCCAGAAAAAAAATATCAATAAAGGAGAAAAAGTGATGTACACATGAAGAGAAAGTATAATTCCGAACCAGTGGGTTCTGAAACCTCCATGGATCAGTGCACCCATTCTGAATCATAAAGTCTGTAAATGCCTTTGATATTATAGAGGGGTACACAGTTCTGGGGTTGAGCAGGCCAGAATCGGATCAATAATGCAGTTCTGGTCTCCTGCAAATATCTGTTGGTGAGTGTTTAATGAGGATATTGTCCCCAACAACCTATTGGCAAAATCCACATCATCAAAATTAGGTGCATAAACATTGACCAATACTACAGATGTGTGTGCAAGATGAAACCTGTTAAAATTAGATACCTCCCATTACTGTCTGACATAACATTAGTAGCTAGAAAATTGATTATTTTACTAACTAGAATTGTAACCCATCTGGCTTTAGAATTGAACTGAGAATGGAAAACCTGATTAAATCTAGAGTTTTGTAGCGTTGGGTGGTTTTTAATGCGTAAATGGTTCTCCTGTAAGAATACTACATCTGCTTTATGTTATTTCAAATGGGAGAAAACCCATGACTTGACATTCCAACATAGGAATTTAACAGGGACATCGCCTGCTCCACCATCCCCAACATTAGAATTGTTAGCCATCAAAAATAATGGAGGAATCATTTTCCAGAGAGTGCACAAGCATTTTAGCAACATTAGCCAACTATAACAAATATAGACAAAAATCCAAAGGCAAAACATACAGAATAGATAGAGAAAGGATTAAAAAAGAGGGGCCAACTTGTAGCAGATTGTTAAACAAAATGGCAGCGATAGAACAGAACTGAAAAAAGGTGTGTGTTTCAAAAACAAGTAAATAAATACGTAAGCAACAGAATCACACAGAAGACTCCAATCCTGTAACAATGGGGCAACAGTATTACCAAACAACTTGCAGCAGGATAATATAGTAATAGTAAAATAATAATAATAATAAAAGTATAATAAAAGCGTATTAAATAAAATAAAAAACATGCCCTTGGATACAGTCTACCAAATGAGCAAGGACTCCTACAGTTTGGTTCATCTATCATGCTGTCATCAGAACATCAAACAAGGCACATTAAAATTTTCTGCCTCATGCATTGCTTAAATGCCATTCATACCATCGTTGTGCTTCATAGTGAGATTCAAACAGTTTCCTCTCCCCTGAATGTAGAACATGGAGATGCTAGGAATCCTGGGTGAACTTCACCACTTTATCATGAAGCTGTCGTTTCACTGTGAGGACTCTAGCCCTCCTCATGGCAACACCTGAGCTGAAGTGATGATGAAGGCATAAAGCCGAAACGTGTAGTTGAAACCTGGAAACAGCCAAGCACATTTAAGGCTTTTTAATTTAAAATTCACGTGTGTGCCAGGAATTGAAATATTGTTACTATTTAGTTCAATTTTTCCGCTTTCATTACCTGAGCTGAAGTCTTGGAATAAAAACTCCTTTCTGCCTCTGTAATAAAGTTCCTCTCTGCCCTTCCAGAGTAACGCCGCTTCCTTATCACAGAAGTAGAACCACGCATGGTTTAGCACTGTCACCCCACCTGCTGGATGCCTGCCTATTCTGTGGGCTCTGTCTAGTTTTGGATGTGATGGGAAAATATAAGGGAGAAATTCTGAGATTCCAGCCAGTAGGAACATTTTCTTTAAGACACTCCGGAAGTCCAACCACACTGAGATTACAGCATCTGGAGCAGCATTCAAGGTCGTCAGTTTTCTCTTATAGCTGCTGATTTTCTTTTTCCAAATGGCTGACTGTTTGCTCCCAAACTACAATCCAGTTGATATAATTGGATAAATCATGCTCAAATCTGTTTGTCAGCAGCAACACGTACCCCATCGAAGGCTGCAGAAAAAGGGGTCAGTGCTGCGTCAATGGCAATTTTCATCTGGATTGTGAGAGCAGCTGTAATATCCTGGATTAAGTCAACTCAGAAGGCCTTCAGGTGGGACCGGAGATGGGATTCCAGCTCCGCAAACAGCAAACCTGACTGGGCAAGTTTCAGTGGATGCAGGTGCCAGGCCAGAATCTATGCCATGACACAGGGTGTAGGTCACATCTGAAGGGACCGCTGAAACTGATCATTATGCCTTTGAAACCTTTGGCATTTGGTGAAAAAAGGTGCGTTCGAAACAAATAGAATGAATGTAAATAAACTATGCAATGGTAGAAATTAGAATGCTATGTGAAAATGTAGAAAAATTAGCTAAAACGCAGGAGCCTTGTCCACATGTGACTATTACGGTGGCCGACAGGGGCCAATGCCCTGCAACTTAAGAAAACACATGCAAATAGACAAACCAAATACAAATTAAGAAAACATCTTCATTGGTTTGACAACACATGCGCAGCATTCAGAAAATGTGTTGCAAATACACACAACACAAACAAATACATAAAGGGAAGTGCTTCGGACCACTAAGGGGTGGTAAAAGTTTTTTACAATTTGGCTAATATCAGGGCTAAAACACAAAACTAGCGCCTCTTAGTGGTCCGGAGCAATTCCGTGTTTTTGCATTTGTTTTTGGGGTTTGTGTGCTTTTCGTTTTGCATCGTTTCTATATTTGCAGTGCGTTTATGTGTTTGGTTATGTTGTATGTATTTGTAGTGCGTTTGTTGTATTTGGTTGTGTTATGTGTATTTGAAGCGCGTTTGCTGAATGCTGCGCATGTATTGTCAAATTAATGTAAAATATGTTTTCTTAATTTGCTTGTGTTTTGTCTATTTGCATGTGTTTTCTTAAGCTGCAGTGCATTTGCCCCTGTCGGCCATGTTCAAACCAGAAGCTAGATCATTGTATATTAATCAAAATGTCAGATAATGACAGATGCTGTTGTTGGTTTAATCAAAAAAGCAATAATGGATTATGAAATTAATATAATTTCTACCCAGAGAAGATAATGGGCCCTATCTTACACCCAGCGCAATTGACTTTTTACACCAACGCATGTATCATTCCTATCTTGCACCCGACACATATGGGACTTTTCCCTCCACAGACGTGCATCGGTAAATTAGGGAATGAACTTGCCTTCGTTGGGCGGTTCAGCGAAAAGAAGAGGTGTGTTCCGGTGCAAACGTGCCCTGGTGCTATCTTGCAGTTCCCGAAAACAATTCTGCCACTGACCAGGAAAAACCTGGTTAAAAGTCAGTGGCTTGTTTTTTAAATGCTGTTTTAAGGACAACATACAAGTCATTTGCGATGCTAATAGTAAAATCACCCATGTCTTCGCGAATTACCCTGGCTCAAGCCACGAATAATTCATGGTAAACTCTGCCATATTTGATGGGAATACCCCTTGGATGGGTGGCTGTGAAGGGGACAAAGTTATCTGTTAAAGACATGGCTGAGGATGAAACCATTTGATGCCAGCAACAGTGGGTGAAATGCTGTTTAATCGAAAACATACACAAACATGCAGCGTAACCTAATTGAACAAACATTGGGCACACTGAAAATAATAATAATAATAATACATGATATTTATATTGCGCTTTTCAATGACCCAAAGACGCTTTACAAAAACAAGAAAAACAAAGAACACAAAAAGGCAGAAACAACATCAAGGGGGCTATGGGAAGGCTTGCTTAAACAAAAAGGGCTTTAGGCAGTAGCGGAAGATGTCAACAGAGTCAGAGTCTCGTATGGACTGTGGCAGTTTGTTCCAGAGATGGGGAGCAACCCTGGAAAAAGCCCTGTGATAAGGTGGCCTGCTGTACCAGAGCGGAGTGTGCGTGAGGGTTGATAATGATGAAGAAGGTCCGAAAGGTAGGGGGGAGCAAGTTGGTGGAGGGCTCTGTATGTCAGAATGAGTATTTTGTATTGTATGCGCTGTTTGACAGGGAGCCAATGAAGCTCACAGAGGATGGGGGAGATGTGCTGCCAGGACTTTGAGTGAGTGAGAAGCCTGGCTGCAGAGTTTTGAACCATGTGGAGGTATGAGGAGGGTATGCCAGGCAACAGAGAATTGCAATAGTCAAGACGGGAAGAGATGAATGCATGGATCAGAGTTTTAGCTGCAGGTGGAGGAAGGGAGGATTTGAGTTTCGCAATGTTAAGGAGATGAAAGAAGGAGGATTTGACAGTCTGTTCAATATGTTGCTCAAAACAGAGAGTGGAGTCAAGAATGACACCTAGGTTGCGGACATAGGGGGAAGGAGAAACAACTGTGTCATCAATGGGGAGAGAGAAAGTGCCAGTTTTATTGAGGGTGGATTTTGAGGAAGTTGTGTTGCATCCAGATTTTTATTTCAGAGAGACAGGTTTCAATATGGGCCAGAGGAGGGTTGGAGAGAGATTTGGTGCTGAGTTAGATCTGAGTGTCGTCAGCGTAGCAGTGAAAGTCTAGTTTGAAATGGCGAATGATCTGACCAAGGGGGAGGATGTAAATGATGAAGAGTAGGGGACCCAGAACAGAGCCCTGGGGGACCCCCTGGATTACAGTAGTTATTTCTGATGTTTGGTGACTGAGGGAGATGAAATGGGTGCAATGTGTGAGGTATGCTTGTAGCCAGGAGAGTGCAGTTCTCTCAACACCCAGACTCCTGAGCCAGGTGAGGAGGATCTGGTGGCTCACAGTGTCAAAGGCAGCACTCAGATCGAGGAAAATCTGGATGTTGAGGTAACCTGCATCAGCAGAGATGAGGAGGTCATTTATAACTTTCAGTAGTGCAGTCTCTGTGCTCTGGAGTGGGCAGAAACCAGACTGGAGGGGTTAAAACAAGTCATTGTTGAGCAGGTGTTTTTGGAGTTGAGAAAATGCGCATCGGGAGTTTGGATAGGACAAGAGGCACTTTACACTACTCTAGTTGCAGCATTCTTTGTGGCTTGTTTTGTTTCACACAACATGTCCACAAATCATGGATGTGTTGATGACATAAATTAGGAAATATTAGAGGACTTAAGGAGACGGATCTGTGTACGAGACGTGATGCTGAAATGCATGTGCCGTTGCTTGCCATTTAATCCAAATGCCTTAGACCATATTTGACAGAATAGTGGGGCAAGCAAAGTAATCTCGCTCTGTTAGATTACATTGCAAAAATATTACCATGCATTCATAACCTCGTGATTCAGTGAGAGTGAGCCCAAAACATCGGAAAGTATGCCTTGTGACATTTCTTTATTTACATTTTGTAAAAAAGATAAATCAATAATCCGCCGTTATAATAGCAATCCGCCATGGAACAAGCACGCCTGCTCTTAATAAAGGGAATGTGAGATGACAATCTGATTGGTTTATTGCACGTTACCCCCAAACCACACCTATGACTAATGAAGCTACTTCAGACCTACCCATTTTAGATGTGCATCGGGCGCAAGAGTTATTTATCCCGCCGGTAAAATAGCACCAGCGCCCGGGACCCTCCCACAATGTCACTTGCGTTTCGCGTTTGATACTTACATTTCAGATCGTTAAAATACGGCCCAAAGTGTCTCCTATTCTACAATTGGTTCATGAGCAAAATGACTGTCTTGAAACCCTCTTCAAGGATACATGTCGGTGATTTTGACAGTTTCTATTCCTGGCAGAGGATACTCCATTTTGTGTGTTCTATTTTTCCCGTACAATTGAACATTACACCATCATCAACCAATGGATTGTCTGTTTCTATGTTTAACCATTCACAGCTGGTAATCATTCCCTTATTAGTATGTTTATTTAGTCACTCTGGTTTGTTCATTCATTGTTTCCTTTATTGTGTGTGAATATTTATATGTACTGGCGATTTGTACCAGGCAATGCCTGAGTGATACAGGTTACCTGAGAGACGCCAGGTCGTCGTTTGAAATGAGAAATTGTTCTCAACGTGCTTACCTGGTATAAAGGTTAAATAAAAAAATGTATAAATATTGTGTAGTGTTGACGTGGTCAGTTTGTTTTCTAAAGTGCAAAAAAGTTAATTAACTCTTCATTTAACCCTTCACACCTGCCTCCTGACTAATTTCTACTGTGACATTGTTACAGATTTTGAACATCATTTACAAATGAGTAGTCTATCTTTTCAGTCTATCTAACTCTTTCTATTAATGCAAGCAAAGCCAAAAGAAGGTGTGAACACACAATTTTGTGATTGTAGAAGTGACCTGTCGGTCTTTTACCGAATGCTGCCAGAACAAGGAACATTTTTCAGGTCTGCAAGGAATTAAATTACTGTGAACAGAGATTGTCAAGTTTCAAAGATTAGGTCAAAGAACAATGAGTTACACTTGTATAATTGGGCATACAGATGGGCATACAGATGGGCATACAGATGGGCATACAGATGGGCATACAGATGGGCAAACAGATGGGCCATGACAGTAAAGTACCAGTGTGCCCGGGACAGCGGAGCTTGATCAGGGAGTGCCAGGCTCGTGTGCATTACAACATTACAGCAAACACATGTAAAGCATTCATCAGACATTGAAAATAGACCCCCGTCAGCAACAAGTGTGTGCTTAGGTTGGTGTTTGTTTTCTTTTCTCTGGGGAGTGCCCTTGGGAACACGAGGAACCATTCTCCTATAGGCCATAAATAGCATGTAAGGCTTGTGTCTCGTCCCTGTGAATGTTTCCCTGACATCACCTCAGGCGGGTGCAGACATTGTTTACTGAATGAATAGCGGAATGCCAGGATGTGAAAAACACTAGGTGGCCATCCACGTTGAAGCTCTGTGTCTGGGGTTGGTCGGCGAGCCCCGTGAGGCCAGGCATCTGCGATCTCCCGGACTTAACCTGATACCAGGGGAGACAGTGCTCTAATAGGCGGAATACCATGTGCTTGCTCAGGGAAATGTGTGTGTATAAATAGATATCACGATTAAACAGCATGTAAAATGAAGCAGATTAAAGATACTTTTAGGGCTTGTACCTACAAGGCACTTTGGTCCCTCTCTCTCTCCACACTCCCTTCGTCTCTCGCTCTTTTTCTCATTTTCCAGGCTCTCGCACCCCCCACAATTCCATCTTTATCAACCTGTCCTTTTCCGTCTGTACCTGAGAGAGTCGCTGAGCAGTTAAACGGCCATGGTTACAGAGGGACCAGTCTGCTGTTGCCAAGGTAATGAATGTGTCTGAGTTGATAAGTGAGTGTGTGTGAGTGTAAATGTGTGTATATGGTGTGTGTGAATGTGTGTGTGTGTGTGTGTGGCCTTGTTTTTGTATGGTTGTGGGTCCCTGAAATTTCAGTGATGGCCCCACAACCATAAATAATCCTGACAAAAAGATGTAATATTAGATCTTGTGGGGAAAAATTCTACCTTGTGGGGATGGCCCCATGAAGGGAAATGCGATTTATGTCACAGGGGTTAGGTTTAGGGAAAAACTGACTATTGGGTATACTGTTCGAATTGGCTAGAATTACTATTAGGTTTAGGCATAACATATTAGGTTTAGGGTTAAATAGGAATTATTCCAAGGTTACATTTAGGGACTACTGTTAGGTTACTGAGGTTAAGGTTAGGTCGGTGGTGTACAGTGTTCAGCTGAGTTTTAGCCACAATGGTGCACTTTTTTTCAGCTGAGTATTTACCCCAGTGATGTATGTCTGTTTAGCTGAGTTTTTACCCCGGTGGTGTACATGTGTTCAGCTGAGTTTTTACCCCGGTGATGTATGTCTGTTTAGCTGAGTTTTTACCCTGGTGGTGTACATGTGTTCAGCTGAATTTTTACCCCGGTGGTGTACATGTGTTCAGCTGAGTTTTTACCTCGGTGGTGTACGTGTGTTCAGCTAAGTTTTTACCCCGGTGATGTATGTCTGTTTAGCTGAGTTTGTTCCCTGGCGTTGTACATGTGTTCAGCTGAGTTTTTACCTCGGCGGTGTACGTGTGTTCAGCTAAGTTTTTAGACAGGTGATGTATGTCTGTTCAGCTGAGTTTGTTCCCCGCTGGTGTACGTGTGTTCAGCTGAGTTTTTACCCCGGTGATGTACTTGCGTTAAGCTGAGTTTTTACCCCGGTGATGTACTTGGGTTCTGCTGAGTTTTTACCCCGGTGGTGTACGTATGTTTAGCTGAGTTTTTAACCCGGTGATGTACTTGTGGTCAGCGGAGTTTTTACCCCAGTGGTGTACGTGTGTTCAGCTGAGTTTTTACCACAGTGGTGTACATCTGTTTAGCTGAGTTTGTTCCTCGGTGGTGTACATGTGTTCAGCTAAGTATTTTCCTCAGCGGTGTACGTGTGTTCAGCTGAGTTTTTAGACAGGTGATGTACTTGTGCTCAGCTGGAAAGAGAGGATGAACATCCAGTATGAAAAAGAGGATGACAAAAGAGATGTACAAAGAGACTTCTATGAATCGAGTAGATGACTTGACTGCAGACACACACAGACACACACAGACACACACAGACACACATACACACAAACACAGACACTATACAGCCCATAACTCTATAACAAACCTGTAACTTTTGTCCGTAACTTAACCCCTAAACAAAAACTAGATTTTTTTACGTCATGAAAGTGGGTTGAATGGCCTCATGGAGTCAACTTTACCTCATTAAACTGTCCTAGCAGACTCATGAACATACAAACACAAGTGAATCTGGAGGAGGATGTACATGGTGCTGTTCTCCTGCCGTCTGCTTATAGGCCACCATGAACACAAATCACATACACACACAAATTCCAGAAGGATGGGTCAGTGGTCTCCCATCGGGTCAGAGGTCACCTCAGTAACTGAAAACCCCTGTGACTGAGGAAATGTCCCTGTCGCCATGGTGACAAGCTAAAGTTAGCCAACAGAATAGCTGAGTACAGGATACTGTTTTACATTTGATATGAAACACAAGAGGTCTCACCTCTATTTGTTCTCTGCTTGTGGTAAACCAGGACACAAAACCACATTGCAAATTAAAAGCTCCTCCTCTCCGGTACCCACATTCCCCCAACGCAAGTGAGTTCAGA
>JACXGM010040310.1:0-10352 GCA_016801145.1 Umbra pygmaea
ATTAACCAATGGCAATCAAAACCACATTAAACAGAAGTAACTGAAGCTGCTTGCCAATCAATTCTGATTTTAAAGTACCTTACCATTGATATAAAAGTGTATTACATCATTTTTAGAAGTCGTTAAACCCACGTCAAGAAGCGGGACAAGTGACACAATGGGATGAGGAGGGTGAATGATTAGCGAGTGCGAGGGATACATGGTTCGTCTACCAGTCACAACATATTGTATGAACTCATTACTGACAATTTGATAATTGAATTAATAAGTCTATATTTTACTGATAACTTAAACTATGCTAAAATAAATGTTACTGGAATAATTTGAGGAATGTTTCATTTACATAGAACGTGTTGTCTTTCTTAACGCCGTATTGCACCTCGCGTGAAGTGAAAAATCGATTCCTGAGCAATCGATGCAAACTAATCAGCACCTTCCCTTGGGACAGCGCCTTTGTAACGTCGCACTTAAGATTCAGCGGTTAAGAAGCTTCCTAAGGGAGACTTCGGGGAACACACTTAGGAATATAAACAACTTCGGTAAGATATATCTTTTTGAGTCTTCTTAGCGGGCTAAGAGTGAACGTTATCGGGGAACCGGGCCTTAGTCGGTATATTGATAGGGGTTATAGTAGGTAAAGTGATAGTGGGTATAGTGATAGTGAGTAGAGTGTTAAGGGGTAGAGTGTTAGTGGGTATATTGACAGGTGTTATAGTAGGTAAAGTGATAGTGGGTATAGTGATAGTGAGTAGAGTGTTAAGGGGTAGAGTGTTAGTGGGTATATTGACAGGGGTTATAGTAGGTAAAGTGATAGTGGTTATATTGATAGTGGTTATAGTAGGTAAAGTGATGGTGGGTATAGTGATATGGGTATACTGGGTATATTGCCCTTAATAAGGCCTCTCCTCCTGGTTACACTGGTGACCATAGCCCGAGTAAATCTATCCATAATTTATGATTTTAAACTTACACCCAAAAAATAGCTGGGTTTGCGTCTTTTGAGGTTCGAGTCATAAACTCTGTGCGGCTTACTAAATCAGTTTTCATAGCTACTATATCTAGGCCACCTGGGCAATACAGTGTTGCTTAATTAATTCCCTGAATTCTTATCTGGCCTAGTAGTAATGACAGATAATATTATAATTTATGGTGATTTTAATAATCATATGGAGAACTGAAATGACCCTCTCCAAAAGGCTTTTAGATCAATTACTGACCCAGTGGGTTTTGTCCAACACGTCTCAGGACCTACACACTGCCATAGTCACACGTTGGACCTTGTTTTGTCTTGTGGAATTAGGGGCGAAAATCTGGAGGAGACAATTATATGTTACATTTTTGAGGGGGGCACCAAAAATAGTGCTGTAACACATATCCTACATTGTAATATGAAGATTTTTTTATATTATTGTTTCTTATCAGTCAGTATGCATGCAGTTATTTATATTTACAACCAGCAATACCAATCGTACTGTATGTGTATGGGTAAATCTTTGTAAATGCGATGTCATCTAAACTAATCTCCATTGAAAGCAATCACAAAAGTTGGTCTCAGTATTGAATTATCTTACTACCAGCACCCAAAACTACACAATAAATCATGACAGCAATACCACTGTCTTAAAACATTATTGTTTCAGTCACCAGTTTCAGTTGAGAGTAGGGGTATCCATGAAATTGTCCAATTATGTACCTATTTTACAAGTCTATAAAGACGGAACCTTTCTCGATGTTGCTAAAGACTCAACAAACTTACCTGAGATTCCCTGTCTCTGCCTGTCTGTCTCCAGCTCTGATGTCTGTATGCCCTCTATTGCTTGCCATAATGACATCATTATGATTATTTTTATTTTCCTTTCGAATCTTTCGAATTAACATTTTATCTACTAGTCTTTTATATATTAGGCTGCTAGTGTTCTTTGCCTTTTGGTGTAATGAAATATTATCTGTATTGTCTGTATTTTTCTGCAATTTTTCTACACACAAAACACACACAATCATGTACAGCTAACCACGTGGGGATCAGAAAACATAAAAATCCATGTTACATACTGTAACCTTAATCTTTACCCTAACCTTAGACCTAATCCTAATCCTAACCTTAACCTAACCCTTAATTTATGGTGACCCTGATCTTAACCTCATCTTAACGTAACCTTACTCTAATGCCTAAACTTAACCCTAAACCTAACCTGGAATGCCTGAACCTGAAAGTACCGGCAAAAGGTCCTAATATGGGCATTTTTGTCAACTATTACTATCCTTGTGAAGACTTCAGGTCCTAATACAATCGGTTAAACACACACACACACACAGTGTGCAGATTTTTGACAGTAGGAGACTGGCTTCGATCATTCATTGTCTTCTATAGTTCTATAATGGTCTTCAATCAACCAGGTAGATCGCAAATCAGCTATCAAATGTGAAACAGATTGCAGTGACAAGTGTTGACAGCTGTATGAGGTCATCATTTACACAAACTGATCTGCAGCATTTTGTCATTTTAATAAAGTTTAGCTATGTTTTCGTTTTGTATTGGCTGGCTTCTCAAAATAGCTGAATTCGTTTCTGTGGTGTTTTCAATAATATTTGTTATTTTCAGTTTACTCCCAAGATCGGCACAAACAAGTGCTTTCAGACGGTAGACAGCAGTGTTGGGCAAAGTTACTTTTAGGATTACTTTTCATTTACTTGATGAGTTCACAAGTTTTGGGAAGTGCCTAATTAAGACAAAATTATCAGGTAAATGGAGTTCATATCTTAACAGTGACCTATAAAACAAATAGAAAAAGTAAAGAAAATATCAATCATGGTCACCAGTAAGATATGAACTCCATTTATCTAATCATTTTGTCTCAATTAGGGACTTCCCAAAACTTGTGAACTCATCAAGTAACTAAAAAGTAATCCTAAATGTAACTTTGCCCAACACTGGTAGACAGACGCGCAAACTTTGTCACCTTGCTAGATTCTCTCAATGACTCGAATTCAAACTGCTGCAAACACTGGTTGATGTTACTGTAGCTAGCCACAAAAATGAAGACTGTGTTACATAAATAATGTGAATGTGCTTTGTTGTACAATGGTAGAAATAAGGAAATGTTTGAACTACTTACTGGAGTTCAGTCATCAACAACATACTTCCTACTTTATTCCCAAACAAGCACTGTACCCAGTGTTGCCAAATATTTTCAATGGAAAGTAGCTAAAGCCTGCTCGAAAAGTCACTAAATGTCACCAGGTGACGTCATACACTCATTAACACGTAATATAAGGGAGCAAACAATACAGATTTGTGATTGGCCCTTGACAACGCTGTTTGCACAGCTCATTAGTATGCCAAGAAAATATCCCCCACACCATTACACCAAAACCAGCCGTTGATACAATGCAGGATGGATCCAATACAATGCTGACATACTCATGCAATACAAAAGTATTAAATACTTTTGGTACTTTAACAGGGAGAACTCTGTACAAAAGGTGTTTTCATTTCTAAATTAATAGACTGTCAAATTAAGCAGAAATTCTAATGTCACAGACATTTAATTTATTTCACGTTTACTAGGGTTTTTGGTCTGTTGGTGAATGTAATGTAATTTAAGAGCTGCTTTGGAAGACGTTATTAAAAAGCCCAGAATTACGGATGCTCAACATGAAAACATAAGGAAAATATTAACCTTTATTTTTGACAAATATATCAATTGGCTCCACTTCTACTCTAAACACATAACCAGTGAGGAATGCTGATGATGACAAACACTATTAAATGTATTTAAGTCATGCACTTATTATATCTGTATTATATCGCATCCTATACGCCTTCCTACAAATGGAAACAGCTCCTCTGATTTCTCCTCTAACTAACTGTACTTTCATTAGGTACTTGTGGTTTTCACCCCCCGAACATACATTAAAACCAAAGCCCAAATGGCTGTTATGAGATTTTATTTTGATTTATAATGTGTCTCAAGAGATGAGGATATTAACTGGATGGTCAAAATGAAAGACTTTATTGATGGGATGAATGCAACGTTTCTGCAAATGTCTATTGGCATTAATCCCTAAAAACAGAGTTATTTGGAAGTCCAATTAATGTTTTCACCTATATGAAAATATATGTGACTATACAGTATATACAGTGGGGAGAACAAGTATTTGATACATTGCCAATTTTGCAGGTTTTCCTACTTACAAAGCATTTAGAGGTCTGTCATTTTTATCATAGGTACACTTCAACTGTGAGAGACGGAATCCCAAAAAATCACATTGTGCAGGTCTACCATTTTATCCCTGATGTCGTTACACAGCTCTCTGGTCTTGGCCATTGTGGAGAGGTTGGAGTCTATTTCATTGAGTGTGTGGACAGGTGTCTTTTATAGAGGTAATGAGTTCAAACAGGTGCAGTTAATACAGGTAATGAGTGGAGAACAGGAGGGCTTCTTAAAGAAACAAGTCTGTGAGAGCTTGAATTCTTACTGGTTGGTAGGTAATCAAATACTTATGTCATGCAAAAAAATGCAAATTCATTATTTAAAAATCATACAATGTGATTTTCTGGATTTTTGTTTTGGATTCCGTCTCTCACAGTTCAAGTGTACCTATGATAAAAATTACAGACCTCTACATGCTTTGTAAGTAGGAAAACCTGCAAAATTGGCAGTGTATCAAATACTTGTTCTCCCCACTGTATAGTCCAATACCCCTTTATTCTTGTCTCATCGGCCACCACCCTAAGGTGCTCCTCTTTTACCAAGCCGTCTGAATCTGAAGACTTAACTCAGTACATAGGTGGGTAGATTACACAGGCGCCTGACCTGCACAAAAGGATTTACAGGAGAACAACATGACAAAGTCACCTGTATATCGCTGTATCAATTTGACCCACTACTAGCAGACCATTCGGAAATGCCGCAAATCCCCTGGCATATCTGGTAGACAGTTACCATAAATGGTTCCAGCAAATGCAATAAGGTATACATTGTTTATTAGAGTCACACGAAGTCAAACAAGGCATTGTGGGAAACACTGAAATAAACCAAACATTTTGACACACATGCATGGAGGAAGCATGTGATCGATGTTCGACCATCCCGTGACGGCTAAGGAGTTGCAGATGTGACACTGTGCAGTTGGAAACAACCATTTGGGAGGAGAGGAATGATAGGGTTTAAACAACCCACACTGACATTTCATTGCACTTCACATTGTGGCCGGAGTCCTCATTACTATTTCCCATTTTGTATGCCCATGACATAATAGTTTTGCATTCTTTTCACTAAAAAAGCAAGGCTTCTATTTTATCTGACTGTCACAATGGGAAGTGCAGCTCTGTTTATTTTCTCTCTGCTTCTACATTCTGCCAGGGTGGAACAGTTCAGGTCCAGTGCCTCACAACACTTCCTATTTCATGAATTTAAAAGCTTTCTCCCGCATATTTTTAAAACCCAAATACCTGCTATAATTATTACGGCTAGGACCTAGAGTCTGTATAGAAAGTATCTCAGGCTCGACCATCAATGATAATACATGATAGCCTTTCTACCCTAAATAGGCTTGATACAGTGGCAGATGTTAGGGAAAAGTGGGCTAATTCAGAAAATAAATTCTGTCTCTGTCCCATCCAGTTTTGACCCGATGACACGATCACCGTGTGACGTTGTGAGAGCATTATTATGGGATGGCAGAGCACAGCTGTAAACAAGGTCACGCTTCACCCTCGTTACGATTCATACACAACCTCTCAAACCGACAAACGTCTAACATGACAACATCGTCCGCAAGCCCACACGGCCACACAAACGGATACAGAAACGCAGTACACATAAATATTTTACATTACAGCTAAATCTACATCCCAGACATTTCTCTGCTCCTTGTCTCTTCTACAAACAACTTTGCCATGTGTAAGAGGTTGCCCTGTTATGCACTTCTCTTGAGTGTATTGAATAATTGACAAGATAAAACTAGCCAGAAAGTTTACTTTATTGGGTTCTCGTGACTACTGTCTATGAAAAGTGCAGTGCTTTACACCAGACTCCATAAACATTTAACTTGATTATATTACATATTTTATCTTACTTCATGGTAACACTTATTGTGAGTTTAACATATTTTTTATGTTCTTTTATTATTTTAAGAATGTATATTATTGTGAGAAATCGTTTTTTCGTTGTGAGTGTGCAATGTCAATTGCAACCACGTACTCAGCCTTGAGACACTCACTGTCTACTAACTTGCATTCTGTTTCGCCTGACTCTTCTATCTCTCAGGGCCCTCCTCTCTCTATACCCTGCATAGTTATGAGGGAAAGGGAGAAAAGCTGTCCAGTCTGTGTAGGATGTACTTAAAACACCAGAGCTCTATCAGGGAATAGAAGGTATGCTAATGGAAAACATGGCTTTAGTCTCTCCTGTCATTTCAATCTGAAGAATCATGAAAGCGTTTTATGTGATGTACTACAAATAAATAGTAAAAAACAGAAAAGCTAACATAAAACTGAAATAAAAGCCACAAGGTAGATGGTTTATGTAAATGTGACTGTGTGACTGTGCAGTAATCAGTGATTATGCAAATTGACTGGCATTCTCACAGCTGCACACGTTTCAGATGGAGTAATGGTCACCCAGAGACCATCCCGTTGTATTGTTGTCATGTGTGTCCAGCGAACAAACCCCAAAAATAATGAATCTAGAAGTGTCACACAAGCTCCTCCAGGACACGATATTGACTGTGCACACCATCTCATTGGAAACTCTGACGCTAACACACCCATGCACACACTATTAGAGTTGTCTGGTTAGCTGAAACATCTCCCTCATTGGAAAGCAAAGCAGGTCTAACCCTCATGTATAACCCATTCAGCATCAGTGCCAAATGGACACAGTGTGCTGTCAATTAAAACAGAGTTGTCTGTGGAGAGAGACAGGACCATTAGAGAGGATTAAAGGAGAGGGAGTGCAGATGAGGGGTGAAGGGGGGGTAGGTGAAGACATAGACGAGTGTGACATAACTAATTGCGTGTTACTGGCAGTGCAAGGGCGGTTTCAGTATGAATGTATCGGGGAGGTGTGGGGTGGCCTTCGTGCTCTGAATAGTGGGGCAGTAGGGCAGAGGGGCAGGGGTTGTATGTAGATTAGGACTATAACTCTCTGACATACTGGTAAAAGGTTTTAAAACACCAAAAAATGTACGTGTTTGGATAAAAAGTGATACCTTTACCCAGGTGGAATTAAAATTGATCAGAAATTATAGTCAAAACGTGATTCATTATGGGGGAGCTAAGTGTTTTCTTATTAGGAGACTAAAAATTTGGCTTAGCCGTTATAATACTTCATTATAATTCAATAAGTAATTTCCAACAGTGATATTTGCAACATTGGTAATGTCTTGGTTAAATATTTTAATCAATTCAATGCCACCTTAAGTTTCTATCAAAAGCATGAAAATCCATGGGTGTTCTAAAGCATTGAACTGGTGTAGTTGGTCTGTATCCTCCAGTCTCTGAGACTGGGCAAGGAGTCCATCTTCTGCAGTTCATCAATATGGCCCTGCAGCAGTGTGAGTGAAGCTTGCAGACCCTTGACCTGGTTCTTTGTCGTGATGGCTGACGTTTTGACTTTGTGTTATCCATCTTCTGCGTGAAGACCATGAACTGATCAGCAGTCACATGTGATGGTTGTGCATAGCTCTGCCTGCCCTGGAAAATGGCTTGACCCTTCTTTTCCCATCAGGCTCACATGTGGCTACATACTATAGTTAGTTTGGCCTCTGCTAGCTTTAAGTCACTACCGGTGAACATGGGTCGCGGTAGGCACATAGCCATTTTTGATGATCTTCCCTTGAGGAATAGGTATGATAGTTCAGATTGTCCAGGTGCTTAACCTCTTCAGTAAAGCTTACCATAGTCATGTTCTTGTGAAAGCTACTCAGCCTCACTGCTTCAGCTGCTTCTGAGGGCTGACGTAATCCTCTCTTATGTATTCAGGGATGAGATGTTCTATCCTCTTCTGAAACCACTTGTACTTTTAATTATACCCGTAGTTATCTTTTTTCACACAAGATGCTGATAGACACAGCCAGTTGACATGCTGCATACACCACCCCAAGCATGAGATTATTCTATGGATATGTGGGGCACGCATTCCAGTAAAATCATCTGAATAGAGGTTTAGTTTACAGTTATTTATAGCTGAACCAATATTATTAATATAAATGGTGAATAGAACCTAAACTAGAATCGATCCCTGTTAAAATGTTACAAGTACCAGAGTAAAACAAATGAACTCTCATTGCAATAGCAAGTGGTTCAATCCCTTAGTGCTTGAGAACAGCTCTTAACTGAAATATATAGACCATATACCACACTTATTGCTTAACTGTATTATCCCTTTACTATGTAGTGCTATATCATTATGTAGTACACTTTGAAATACTCTACTACAGGGCCTCCCCATACAGGCCATGTTTTTGTTTTAACCCTGAAATGACACTCCTGTTTAAATCAATCAAAGTCTTCATGTGTGGTTGGCTAATTGAATCAGGTGTGCTAGTTTATGTTTAAAACAAAAGCATGGCCTGTATGGGGAGGCATGAGGAGAGGTTTGGGAACCCCTGCTCTACTAGACAATGGAGTATCCGATTACTACAGCCCTATAAATCTCATGAATTACGTTTTGAGGGAACTAAATTGTAAAACCCAATTAAGTAAAATATGAACATATGAGAAGGGCATATAAATGTATGAAGCACTATCACTGAATTAATATTTATATTAAAATGTGCAGCTGAAACATAAAAATATTTAAATATGTTGGCATATAATGTAATTCATTTTTTCAAATTAGTTCCCTAGAACGTAATTCAGGAGAATTCCTGACATGTACAGTTGCTACACTAAGGAACTGTCATGATCAGAGCTCGGAACAGGGGGAATGTAGTTTGAGTGTATGGGTGGACAAATGAATTGGTCCTGGAGTGCAAATGAAAATGGCAGGATGAGTAACCAGCCATAACAGACTCCAAAACTTATAAAACAGGAACTCAGAGCTGACTAAAATTACTAGACAATACATAAGACTAGAATCGCACTGAGAACACATGCAGTACAATAATCCGACAGGGACTGCTTGCTAAAATGTTCCTAATAAAGGGAGGGTGGCAATCAGCCCCAGGTGCGGCAGAGGGAACAGGAGCTCAGGATCAGCGGTGATGGGAATGGTGCCTTCAGGAGTGCAGGGAATACAGGAACTGGTGGTCGGGAACATGAGGAAGACAAACAAACATAGAGACAGACCAAACGCACACACAAGGGAACCAGGATCAGGGGATAGAAACACAAGGAAAAGGGAAACAGGTTCAAGGGGGTGGGGTCCTGACAGAAACTCTGTTTCAGCCAATGAAGATACTCTGTAGATAACACTATATTGTGAATATTGTATATTCACTCTCTATCTCAGCCTTTCCTTTTGCATTAACCTTCAAGATAAATCCAAACATTTTCTAAAATTAACAGTCTTGGTAAATCACTCAGTTAGTTGATTTCTATGGTGGGAAGAATAATGATGACAAAAATTATGTTTGATGAGTAAAAATCTTAAACTGCTTATCTCATGAATCATTTAGTTTATGCATGAGCATGTTATGCTTATGTCATCAAAACAGTCAAATTTTAACTGAAATCTTAAGAACTTAAGAACTTACAGTTTCTTTCTAGATGATCACTAACCTCCATCAGACCAGCTCCCTCAGCACTGTCAGAAGAGCCGGTCCTGACCTCCCTAGGGCCCTAGGCAAAATTTGGCTAAGGGGCCCTCCTACCTGACCCATGAGCCATGTAAACCATTTTTCATTGCCACACAGTCACACCTGACACCCCAGTGCTCCCATTACAATCCTCCCTGCTTTATAATTGTTTGCTTTATTAGTCGGTGTATAATAAGTAGACATATACAGAACAGAATGAGATATAAATTAGCAATATTTATTGAATAAAACATTTTCTACAGAATAGTAAGATAATGATGTCAACATCAGCCTTTAGGCTATGGCTGCAGCTATACAGTATGTGTTAAAATAGTAAAATATAACCTATACAGCTGTGTGATTAGCTTTGGCCATACAATGTAAACATGCCTATAGGCTATGGCTGCAAGCAGTGGTGGGCCGTCAGGGCCTGCAAGGCCTTCTCTGCAGGCCCAAAGATAATCAGAATCAGAAATGTATTTTTGTACTTCTTTAAAATATTTTTTTATTTAATATATTTTTCAATAATATATATTTTACAAAGTTCATTTAAATTAGTCTATATGGTGGTTTCATTGCTACAGTACGTTCTTTTCAGTTGCCTTGCT
>JACXGM010040311.1:0-10352 GCA_016801145.1 Umbra pygmaea
AAAATGTGACAGAACGTGATTAACATTTGCCTTTTATTCACAAGTTTACTCGCCTAGCCATCCTGGCAGCTCCATTCATTTAAAAAAACAGCGTTGCGAATGACTGGCACCTTGGGCGAGCGAAAGAGGAGGGGCGACAACATCAAAAGCATACAAACTAGAGCTCTCTCACAATGGCTCTGATACAAACTAATAACGAGCCCTATGCGGGATGCTTGAGTTGCTATTAGCAGGTGTTCGCAATGGTGTCCTAAGGGCGGGAAGGGCTGCAGCTACGCCAATCAGAGGCGCGCGCCGGAAGGCGGTAGCCAATCGAGAAAATGCCGCCTCAAATTCGTGCCGCCCTAGGCGGCTGCCTAATCTTGCCTTATGGGCGGGCTGGCCCTGAGTGTTGGTCAGTGACTCCGACGTATAGTGACTTCGACGTACTTAAAATGGTCAAAGGGGCCTCCAACCAAATTTTGCATAGGGCCCCCAAAGGTCTAGGGCCGGCTCTGCACGCGATTGTCGGTTTTTGTAATGTTAACCCTAACCTTAATTCTAACCTTAACCTCAGTAACGTCATATCTAACCTTAACCATTAGTATCCTCCTACCTAACCTTAACTGTGAATGGTGCAATATAATTAACTGGGTCAGAGCATCACCAAAACTGCAGCTCTTGTGGGGTGTTACCGGTCTGCAGTGGTCAGAACCTATCAAAAGTGGCCCAAAAAGGAAAAGCGGTGAACCGGCGACAAGGTCATGGGTGGCTATGATGCATGTAGGGAGCGACGGCAGGCCTGTGTGGTCTGATCCAACAGACGAGCTACTGTAGCTCAAATTGCTGAAAAATGTAATGCTGGATCTGATATAAAGGTGTCAGAACACACAGTTCTTCGCAGTTTGTTGCGTGTGGGGCTGCATAGCCACAATCCAGTGAGGGTGCCCATGTTGACCCCTGTCCGCCACCAAAAGTGCCTAAAAAGGGCACGTAAGCATCAGAACTGGACCACGGGGCAATGGAATAAGGTGGCCTGGTCTGATGCATTAAGTATAAGTTTCAATTCAACAAAAGCATTCTGTATGGCAATAAAGGCAGATTGGAGCTCAGAAAGGGCCTGTTCAGCCATATGGACAATAGCATAAACAATGGTATCATCAGCAGTATCATCAGCATAGAGGTAAAGTTTACAGTTATTTATAGCTGAAACAATATGATTAATATAAATGTTGAAAAGAACCGGTCCTAAATAAATTATCTTGAAGACCAATGTCGTTAACAGTTTTGATAATTGATTAAACGTACAATATGTAGTTTTTTGGCCGCTAGGGGTCTCTCAATCAAAACAATAACAAAAAATGTACATGGATGACGTCGGGAAGTAGCATGGGATCATGGGTTTGTTATCGTTGTCAATAACAACCTTCCAATCTAGCGTCTTCGGCAGAAAAAAATGTTCACTGACAAAGTAATGTATTGTTCAAAATATTATAACTTTATTCACGTTATGTTTGGCAGTTCCCTGAAACTTAGAGCAGCTAGAACAGTCAAAGGTTATATGACACCATTGACGGAAGACAAAATGAAACGTCCAGTGTCTTCGAATTAGATTACAAATTTCTCTGGTATTGAAAGTTGGTGTAAACATTTAGGATAATGCAAGTACACAACTAAGAAATATATATAATATAGGTATAGTGATGTTTGCTTTTTTAATGCAAAGTACATCTTTTGTTATTGTTTTGGAAAACTACATATTGTACCTTTAATACTACTGTGAAATAATGCTAAACATCAAGGGCCCTATCTAAACCTTTTTAGACCATGTGCCTGGCGCTTGGACCCTGTTTTATGCCGTCAAACTAACAAAAGTTGATTTGGACATGCCAAAGTGCACTTGCGCCATGCGCTTCACGCCGTGCGCTTAAAATAGGGCCCCAAATCTGTTGTGATTATATAGTTTCCATAAATGGACAATTTTTTTTTCTGCATTTAAAAAAAACTGATTTAATTTTTTGTCTGGAGTGTTTTATCAGTTGCTATTGGTTTAAACAAAATTCCATGAGCCCTACTTATGCTGCACACTTGGTTCAGAGCAGATTAAAGTCGAGATAACAGATCAGCATGAATATAAGCACCGCCTACTGACCAATCAATTCTCAATTGAAAATAATGTCACCATTCTTAAAAAATCACGTGAAGCTCAGTGTGTGGATCGTGAGAGGGTTCCTAAGAAAAGAAAGAATATTCAGAGAATGACAAAACCCAATGGCTTTTTCTGATGAGTAACTATGAAAGATATAAATTCTCAGCGGAGGGACTGATATAACTTTGTCAGCGTTTTGAGTCACATGTTGCCAGTGTAACACATGAAATTTGTGCGCGTACAGTTCCACAGACTGTATGCATAGCATTGTGTTTTTTCGCTACAGGTAGTTTCATGTATGTGTGTAATGCGAAGTAAAAACATGGTCTGACATCCAATTCGCAAGGTGGTACTTGCTCTAACAGAGCTACTTACATTTGTTGTGTTCTCAGGTCACTTGCCAATACAGTGGGCTTTTATGAAATAGCAGGTAGACAGTAACTTAACGTTGACGACAGTCATGATCCGTGGATCTTAATTGGGGATGCCAGGCTTGCATTACCGTCCGGACTGGGGGAAACGGAACAATATTACACAATGGGTTTGATGCGCTACACACAGTTCCATCCGACCGCAGCTGGTTGACTACTTCATCAATAAATAATGTAGACCCTATGACGTTTACTGTTGTAAATTAAATGCAGCGTACTCCTTTCATATGGGTTCCTCAGAGTGATCGGTGCCATAGGTTGCACCCATATATTCTTAATATTTCACTAAAATCATCGTTTGCTCCTCAAGAGTAAAATATATGGCTCTGGTAGACTTGTTCATGGATGCAATTGGTCATATGATGCACACACCGCCCATTTTATGTGAACACAATCATCACTAGTTTAGGAAAACTTGGGTTGATTTAACAAATTGATAACAACCGTCATGACACCGCTTATGCAGGATTGCAGATGTTAGACTTAGTGAAGCAAGCTAAGAAATCCTGGGCATATTGAACTTGCTTCGTAGTATTGGCCTCATGTGCCACAAATCAACATTCAGTTGCACATGTAAGTGAACTTATAAGGAATCTTTGCATCATGATAGTCAGTGGTTCGAGCCTGACTCGAAATTGGGATAGCACTGCCCGGGATTTGGTTTAGATAAGTCTGATTATCTATCATGCCACGTCACTTTTCAGTGACTCCTTGTGTTCAGATCAATCGCATGTAAATTAAACTGTGGAAGTATAATTGGTGAATGTAATCATCCCGTGCATGATGACTAAAGGCTTCTTTATTGAATAAACAGTGTGAAAATTAATCCGCATCTCAGTGACATGTGGTTGGTTGAACATGTGTGCGCCCCTCGCCATCCCACAGATCTGTCCAAGGAGTTGCGGAGCTGCCGACAAGGCAGGGTTTTTTGGGAATTGGTAGGGAAGAAAATTTGAGTTTTTTTTATGATGCATGTCATTGTGAAGAGAACATTTTTTATATTTAAGATTACTTTACTGATGTTTAATGAAGGGTATCCACCCATGCAAATCTGGGACATATGAGATATGTTTTGCATACATTAGAAAAAGCTTCTTCAGGTTTAGAAATGTAAAATATTTGGTCTCATTACAAGTGTTTGTAAACTACAAAGTGTGGTTAGAAGAGTTGCAGGATTCATTAAATGTTCTGTAATTCTGGTGGAAATTGACATTTTACAGTCAAGGCGCTACAGGGAATGTTGAATGAAGAGCCTCTCTGGCTCTATAGTCTGTGTATGGAAGTAACAGGACAAGATGTTACAGGAAAGATTTCACGGTGGATTCCCTGACTACTGAATTCCTGGAAGTTTTCCAGCCTTCCAAAAGTGATTAGTATTATGCATTGTTAAATATTTTTAATAATACTTTTGTAACCTGTTTTCCTGACTATATATCTTCAACTTTCATTTGAAAAATACACAACTAAAAGGATCCTTTCAGCATTCTTCATAAATGGTTCTAGGAAGAACCCTTTACATATAAAGGGGTTCATAGTAGAACCCTTCATAGAGGGTTCTATGTAGAACCCTTTAGGAATAAATATTTCTAGGTAGCATCTTTAATACAGAGTTCTAGGCAGAAACCCTACTTGGGGGTTCTAGTTAGAACGATCTAATGGAGGTTCTTTGCATAACCCTACATAGAGGGTTCTAGGCAGAAACCTCTGAAAAGAGTTCTACCTAGCACCAAAAACAGTTCCCCTATGGGGACAAACTGAAGAACCCTATATGGTTCTACCGTGCCTTGCGAAAGTATTCGGCCCCCTTGAACATTTCGACCTTTTGCCACATTTCGGGCTTCAAACATAAAGATATAAAACTGTAATTTTTTGTGAAGAAGCAACAACAAGTGGGACACAATCATGAAGTGGAATGAAATTTATTGGATATTTCAAACTTTTTTAACAAAATAAATGGTAAATGGACTGCATTTATATAGCGCTTTTTCTGACCAACAATGGCCACCAAAGCGCTTTACATTGCCTCACACTCACCCATTCATTCACACATTCATACACTGACGGCGGTGTCAGCCATGCAAGGCGCCAGCCAGCTCGTCGGGAGCAGCTGGGGTTAGGTGTCTTGCTCATGGACACCTCGACACTTGGTCAGGAGGACCCGGGGATCGAACCACCAACCTTCCGATTGCTGGACAACCTACTTGACCTACTGAGCCACTGCCGCCCCTAAAAAACGGACAAATTGGGCGAGCAAATTATTCAGCCCCTTTACTTTCAGTGCAGCAAACTCTCTCCAGAAATTCAGTGAGGACCTCTGAATAATCCAGTGTTGACCTAAATGACTAGTGATGATAAATAGAATCCACCTGTGTGTAATCAAGTCTCCGTATAAATGCACCTGCTCTGTGATAGTCTCAGAGGTCCGTTGAAAGCACAGAGAGCATCATGAAGAATAAGGAACACACCAAGCAGGTCCGAGATACTGTTGTGGAGAGGTTTAAAGCCGGATTTGGATACAGAAAGATTTCCCAAGCTTTAAACATCCCAAGGAGCACTGTGCAAGCGATAATATTGAAATGAAAGGATTATCAGACCACTGCAAATCTACCAAGACCCGGCCGTCCCTCTAAACTTTCAGCTCATACAAGGAGAAGACTGATCAGAGATGCAGCCAAGAGGCCCATGATCACTCTGGATGAACTGCAGAGATCTACAGCCTAGGTGGGCGAGTCTGTCTATAGGACAACAATCAGTCATATACTGCACAAATCTGGCCTTTATGGAAGAGTGACAAGAAGAAAGCCATTTCTGAAAGATATCCATAAAAAGTGTTGTTTAAAGTTTGCCACAAGCCACCTCGGAGACACACCAAACATGTGGAAGAAGGTGCTTTGGTCAGATGAAACCAAAATCAAACTTTTTGGCAACAATGCAAAACGTTATGTTTGGCGTAAAAGCAACACAGCTCATCACCCTGAACACACCATCCCCACTGTCAAACATGGTGGTTGCAGCCTCATGGTTTGGGCCTGCTTTTCTTCAGCAGGGACAGGGAAGATGGCTAAAATTGATGGGAAGATGGATGGAGCCAAATACAGGACCATTCTGGAAGAAAACCTGATGGAGTCTGCAAAAGACTTGAGACTGGGACAGAGATTTGTCTTCCAACAAGACAATGATTCAAAACATAAAGCAAAATCTACAATGGAATGGTTCACAAATAAACATATCCAGGTGTTAGAATGGTGTCAGTCCAGACCTGAATCCAATCGAGAATCTGTGGAAAGAACTCAAAACTGCTGTTCACAAACGCTCTCCATCCATCCTCACTGAGCTCAAGCTGTTTTGCAAGGAGGAATGGGCAAAACTGTTAGTCTCTCGATGTGCAAAACTGATAGAGACATACCCCAAGCGACTTACAGCTGTAATCGCAGCAAAAGGTGGCACTAAAAATTATTAACTTATAATAGAATAATTTTGCACGCCCAATTTTTCAGTTTTTTATTTGTTAAAAAAGTTTGAAATATCAAATAAATTTCGTTCCACTTCATGATTGTGTCCCACTTGTTGTTGAATGCCACAAAAAATACAGTTTAATATCTTTCTGTTTGAAGCCTGAAATGTGGCAAATGGTCCAATGGTTCAAGGGGGCCGAATACTTTCGTAAGGCACTGTATATAGTTAAAAAAATGTTACGTTTGTAGTTTACCACAGCACCATCCATTATTTTCACCAATACTCCATTTAACACCCACCACTGCGACCTCTATGCACTAGTTTCGCTGGCCCTCACACTCGGCGCCTGACTAACTATTATCAACTCATCTACTATAGTAGTCTTTACTACACAAAACCCCACCTTAACTAAGCTCAGTAATCTCCAGAGCATCACCCACTTTCAACCTGCGATGAAGCAGGAAGAGCTCTCTAGTCACCCCAAAAGCCCATACCTTTGGCCGCCACTCCTTCCAGTTCTCAGCTGCTAACCACTGGAACAAGCTACAAAAGTATCTAAAGCTTGAGAACACCTTCCCCTGCACTAATTTTAAAGAACAACAGAGCTACTGTCCAGACACTGAAAATGCTGCCTCTCTTCCCTCAATGGCACACTGTTTTTGTCCATTTATGTTCCAGTGTCTTAGTCATCCCCCATGTCGTGTTCTGCACATCTTCATCTGCACATTCAGTTATTCCTTGTACGTTATTTGCACAATATCATTTGCACAGTTACACTCAAGTGTTACCTATTCAATTGTTATTGCCCTGCCACTCTTCATACCAACTGATCTACCTCTTTAATTTAGACCTCATTTGCACTAACTGTACATATACTTCCTATCATATACTCTGCATTATGTATTCTATACTTTTTTGTGTAACTGTATGTTGTCTTGCACATTGTGCTTTATCTTGGCCAGGTCACTGTTCCAAATGAGAATCTGTTCTCAATTGGCCTACCTGGTGAAATATAGGTGAAATAAAATAAAAAATAACACCACACCATCATACTACTACTACCCCACTATTACTATCATCACCATCCTCCACGTTACTACCACACTTCTACCACCACCTCCATTACTTCTACATAAACACCATCACCACCCTGACCATTAGTATCACTACTACCAACACAATCACCACCAACACTTTCAAAACTACCACGACTACAATCTCACACCAAACCAGGACTGTATTGCCAAATTGAACTGCCATTCACAGGATCCCTGCGGTAATCGGCAGGTAGATGTACAGTAGGATTTGATGTAATGCAGTGGAGGGAATCCAGGAGTGTAACAGCCTGCGGTGAGAAAGGAGCCAGATGCAGGTGATTCACATTCCTTATTTTATTTAAAGGACATGCATATAAAAAAAAGAATGAATCTAAGCCAACAAGGCTACTTAACAGCACGGGCGACAGTGGTGCCCAAAATAACAAACCTTTATGCCTATAAGGCGACAATAAATCACTGTACATAACGTAGTACAATGCGGATGAGCAATAGCTGAGTTTACATAGATTTAAACCTTCTCAGAATGAATACTCATAGTACAATTATTGTAGTACCGCACAGGAGAGCAAAGTAAACATGCCTGCAGGACATCATAACAGGATTAACAAAACAACAAATGCTGCAAAGCCAGACTTAGAATGTACTGCTCAAACGGAAAGAGATTCACCATAAAGGTAAAAATTACCGACAATGTCACAGCTAGGAACTAAATACACAACTAAATGAATGGATTACTGACATCTGAGGATAATGAACAGATTACAAGACAGGTGATTGGTGGAATATGATTTCATTGTCCAGTAGAAACTGCACACAAAACGGTCAATCAGTTAATTATGTCCTGATTGGCACCTGGCCTGAGCTGTGACATTTTATCCTCCACCACTTCGCCAAGATTGTTGTTTCTTTAATGTTTTTTTTTTACCAGTTCGGGTCAGAATCATGCCACCTAAAAAATAGAAACAAAGCTCAGGCTAGCCTGGACTTTAAATATATATTGTTGTTTTAGAAAATCAATAACATAATCAACCACTAAGACCAATAAAATAGACAGACACTAACATAAATATAATTAGAGAATACAAAAACAACTACAGTCGGACGTTCACATACTCTGAGGTTAAAGTAATTAAAACCCATTTTTCAACCACTCCAAATATGTTTTTTTAACAAACTATAGTTTTGGCAAGTTGGTTAGGACATTTACTTTAATATCACCAACAATTGTTTACAGACAGATCATTCCCCTTATAATTCACTATACCACAATTCCTGTGGGTCAGAGGATTACAACTTGGAAAATTCCAGAAAATGATGTCACAACTTTGGAAGATTTTGGAATAATTTGAGTCAATTGGAGGTGCACCTGTGAATGTATTTCAAGGACTACCTTCAAACTAAGTGTCTCTTTGCTTAAAATCATGGACAAATAAAAAGAAATCAGCCAAAACAGGTGAAACAAAAATGGAACTGTTTGGCCATAATGACCAGAGGAAAAAGGGGGAGGCTTGCAAGCCAAGGAATACCATTCCAACTGTGAAGAATGGGGGTGGCAAAATCCGGTTGTGGGGATGTCCATTTATGGCTGCAGGAGGTACTGGTGCACTTCACAAAACAGTGGAAGGCTACCTGACATGTTGGACCCAAGTTAAACAATTTAAATGCAATGCTGTCAAATAAAGTTTGTGTGTATCTACACTTCTGATGTAGATACACATGTGATGAAAGACAAATGCTGACAAAAATCATTCTCTCATTTTACATTCTTAAAATTAAGTGGAGATCCTAGCTGACCTATGACAGGGAAATATTACTAGGATTGATTGTTAGAAATTGTGAAAAGAAATGACACTGTATTTTAAAGATAATATGTAAAATTGAAAATTATTTTACAGGACTTTATTTTAAAGTGTTTAAACAATGTTTTCCATGCTTGTTCAATGACAAAAATATATTAATGAACATGTACATGTGAAATGGTCGTTAAGACGCTAACAGCTTACAGACTGTAGGCATTAAGGTCACAGTTATGAAAACTGAGGACACTAAAGAGACCTTTCTACTGACTCTGAAAACCACCAAAACAAAGATGCCCAGAGTCTCTGCCCATCTGCGTGAACATACCTTTGGGCATGCTGCAGATGTGCCAGGGGCAAAAAATTGCAATGTCCGTACTTTGCGATGCCTAAGACAGAGCTACAGGGAGACAGGAAGGACAGTTGATCATCCTGAATTTGGCAGACCACATATAACAACACCTGCACAGGATTGGTTAATCTAAACATCATGCCTGCAGGACAGGTACAGGATGGTAACAACATCTGCTCAGGTTACACCAGCAATGCACAATCCCTCAATCAGTGATCGGACTGTCCACAATAGGCTGAGAGAGGCTAAAAGAGAACGGCGGCACTGTTAATGAACCGCCCATGCTGGCTTGCCCGGTAGGCTCCCCTCTCTCTACTGGGATATCCTCACCCCAATGCTACCTCTGCGGTGGTACGGTCTGTTGGTGCCCCTTTGGAAGTGTGTGTCTTGGCAATGTGGGTGGGTCGAAAGCATGCCTGCTTGCTCCTGCCTGAGGCTTCCTTGTGCAGGACCACGTCTCTTGTCCCCCCCCTGTCTCAGCCCCAGATGTTATGCTGCAATAGTTTATGTGTCGGGGGACTTGGGTTTAATATATTCATTTTGGGGTCAGAGCTGTGTCAAGGTACTAGACCCAAGGTAAGCCCACTCTAATGTTCCTGATGTCATGTTCATCCTAGGAGGACCCTAGGAACATGCGACAGGACCAAGTGGCCTGATGACTCCTTCCCGTCCCCTTCCCGTGCCTGGCCCGCTGCTGTGCTGGATCCCATGTCACTGCGTTTGATGTCCCCTTCCTGTGCCTGGCCCGCTGCTGTGCTGGATCCCATGTCACTGCGTTTGATGATCCCGTTTCCACCCGATGACACCAGCTTTCATCTCCAGGCGGCTTCACGGTGTTCGTTCGCAAGAACACCAAACTGTATTGATGCTACATAAAGACTATGGTCACAGTCCACCCATCATATCTTCATTGCTGGACAATAATTGAACATGGATTGACCTTATTACAATGGGCTGTGTACCTTCAGATACCCCACCCGGTACAGCCAGAAGAGGACTGGCCACCCCCTTGAGTCTGGCCTCTCTCTAGGTTTCTTCCTAGGTCCCTCCTACTAGGGAGTTTTTCCTAGCCACTGTGCATCACTTGTGTTGCTTGCTTTTGGGGGTCTCGGGCCGGGTGTCTGTCAAAGC
>JACXGM010040312.1:0-10352 GCA_016801145.1 Umbra pygmaea
ATAGAGCACCTTGTCTTTACTGACATTATCTATACAGCACCCTGTCCTCACTGACATTATCTATAGAGCACCTTGTCTTTACTGACATTATCTATACAGCACCCTGTCCTCACTGACATTATCTATAGAGCACCCTGTCCTCACTGACATTATCTATACAGCACCCTGTCCTCACTGACATTATCTATAGAGCACCCTGTCCCTTACTGACATTATCCATATAGCACAGTATCCTCACTGACATTATCCATACAGCACACTATCCTCACTGACATTATCTATAGAGCTCCTTGTCCTTACTGACATTATCTATACAGCACCCTGTCCTCACTGACATTATCTAGACCGTTTTCACATGTTCAACCTTAAAATCTGACTGATCATTTGCAACATGTTGTTGCTGTCAGTGTGATCAGACAATTTGTGTTAAACACAATGGGCCCTATCTTACACCCAGCGCAATTTACTTTTTACACAAACGCATGTATCATTCCTATCTTACACCCGACGCATATGGTTCTTTTCCCTCCACAGACGCGCGTTGGTAAATTAGGGAAAGAACTTGCATTCTTTGGGCGGTTCAGCGAAAAGAAGAGGCGTGTTCCGGCGCAACGTTCCCTGGTGCTATCTTGCAGTTCCCGAAAACAATTCTGCCACTGACCAGGAAAAACCTGGTTTAAAGTCAGTGTTAATCATATGCTATTTTAAGGGCGCATGCTTAATATGTAGCGTGTGCACAACGCGCATACACTTTGCTCCTCTCATCTACACAAATGCAGTAGTTCTTTATTATTGCAATACATAATTACAAGGAAAAATATTACCACACAAGGAAGTCATTGTGGTGTCCGATAATAGGTATACATCTAGTGTATACATTTACTCAAATTATTCATAATGAATTATTTGCACTGATATACATAAACCTCAAGGGAACCCATTTAATCAACAAGGATACACACGTAATTTGCGATGCTAATAGTAAAATCACCCATGTCTTTACTCAGAATTACTCAGGCTCGACAAATTTATGGCAACTTTGCCATGAGGAATCCCCCCTTGGATGGGTGGCTGTGAAGGGGACCATCCATTAAAGACATGGTTAATGATGACACAATTTATGATGCCAGCAAGTGCGTAAAATGCTGTTTAATCAAAAACACACACAAATACGCAGTGTAGCCTAATTGAACGAACATTTGCCACACTGAAAATCCGCGTCAGGTGTTTGGATAGAACAGGTACTACAAGTCGCAGCATTCTTTGTGGCTTTGTGGCATTTCCATGAATCATGGATGTGTTGATGACATTAATTAGGAAATATTAGAGGACTTCAGGAGACGTGATGTTGAAATGCATGTGCCGTTGCAACTTAACCCAAATGACCAGAAATATAGAATGGGAGAGGAAAGCTTATTTGACAGAAGAGTAATCTCGGTCTAATATTAGACTACATTGCAAAAATATGTCCATGCATTCATAACCTCGTGATTTAGTGAGAGTGAGTTCAAAACATCAAAAAGTAGGCTATGTCTTGTGACATTTCTTTATTTACATTTTGTAAAAAGAAAAATCAATAGCAAATCACCGTTATAATAGCAATCCGCCATGGAACAAGCGCGCCTGCTCTTAAAGGGAATGTGAGATGACGCTCTGATTGGTTTATTGCATGTTACGCCCAAACCACACCTACGACTAATGAAGCTATTTCAGACCTACCCATTTTAGATTAGCGTCGGGCGCAAGAATCATTTATCCCACCGGTAAAATAGCAACAGCGCCCGGGACCCTCCCACAATGTAACTTGCGTTTCGCGTTTGATACTTGCGTTTCAGATCGTTAAAATAGGGCCCAATATATTATTCACTGGACAGGAGAACGTTGTTTGCAACACGCAGAAGCATGCTGTGTACTGCACATCGCGCTGAAAGTGAACAACGAACGTTGGGCTTTTCTCAGCTGATCTGGGTAGCTATCTTCATTAACTGGCTCTACTGAGCTCAATATTAAGAGTTGATAAACAAGTTACACATCGTTTTAAAGCTGAAGTTCCCCTTAATATTGGTGTATACAATTCAAAACGTATGTTTTGTTGTGAATGTGACTAAATATTAAAGTGCAAGTTACACAGAGAGGATAGCTATCCAACAGTCAATCCCTGGTTTTTCCAGAATTAGATTATTCCATGTGCTATAAATTATTGTTTAGTTGTCAATATAATGTGCACATTAATCAACACTGCCTTTGTCTATCCTCTGCAGAAAGTGCTGCAAGCCAGTCAGAGGCAGGTACAGTAGTGCAGAAGAACAGAGTCTTTATATGAACTGTAACTAGGTAACTACTTTGAAATTGCTTCCCTAGTTCTGTTTGGTATAGTTTTGGGCAAAATAGTAGGCATAGGCATTCAATTAATTAGACACAATGTCAAAAAACAATCTGGTATTGAAAGATGTGGACTGCAAGCCACTGTTCATATCTTAATAATAACATACTGTAATACTATTAATATGAATATATTTAAGATGTGGGCCCAGACATATACAGTGGGGCAAAAAAGTATTTAGTCAGCCACCAATTGTGCAAGTTCTCCCACTTAAAAAGATGGGAGAGGCTTGTAATTTTCATCATAGGTACATTTCAACTATGAGAGACAAAATTAGAAAAATTATTTTCCACCATAATTTACCAATAAGTTCCTTAAAAATCCTACAACGTGATTTTCTGGATTTTTTTTCTAATTTTGTCTCTCATAATTGAAGTGTACCTATGATGAAAAATACAGGCCTCTCTCGTGTTTTTAAGTGGGAGAACTTGCACAATTGGTGGCTGACTAAATACTTTTTTGCCCCACTGTATAGGGTTGGTAAATGCTTACAAGTCTGACTAGCGAACCACTGAGCAATCTGATCCTGTGTCACCTTTAGGCAGTTTGTCTATTCTAGCCTACTCATAAGTGATTGGTCTGATCAACGGAATACAGCCTGACTGAATTATATTACTTTAATGACAACGTTCATAACATATTGTGTGATTATAATTTTTTTTCCTGGCAACATTGGGAAATGGAAATAATAGACACTTGGGAAGCGGAAAATGTGTATGTGTCTATGCATGCGTGTGTGTGTAGGGTGCCCTTTTTTTACTTGAGCCCCCCAAAATGTCTGTGCACATCCCTGGTTATTACCCAGTGTGCTTTGTTGAATGGTTTCAATGTTTAATTGTTTAATTTCATGTGAATACTTGTTTACTAGAGGAGTAACTTTAGTATTTGAAGTAATGCAGTAATGCAGGAAGTGTGCATTTACTTTCCATGCTTATTGTGTTTCCACAACAGTGTTAGTGAGTAAATCTACTGAAATAGCTACCATCTTGGTGGAGTGTGATGTGTAAGATGAGAAAGCAGAGGAAGTCATGATTGTAAAAAACAGTGGCTATCTGTACATCTTTGCCAAGCTCAAACCAGTACAAAAGGCATCAATAAATTGTTGGGGAGGGTCCGCTTCCATCTGGACACTAACATTTAGGCCTGATTGGTGGAGTGCTGCAGAGATGGTTGTTCTTCTGGAAGGTTCTCCTCTCTCCACAGAAAAACACTGGAGCTCTGTCAGAGTGACCATCGGGTTCTTGGTCACCTCCCTGACTAAGACGCTTCTCCCCTGATCCCCTGACCGGGCGGCCAGCTCTAGTAAGAGTCCTGGTTGTTCTAAACATCTTCCATTTATGTATGATGGAGGCCACTGTGCTCATTGGGACCTTCAATACTGCAGATATTTTTCTGTACCTTTCTCCAGATCTGTTCCTTGATACAATCCTGTCTCGGAGGTCTACAGACAGTTCTTTGGACTTTATGGCTTGTGCAGGTTTTGTTTTCACTATAGGCCTTGTTGACCCCTCTCCAAACATTGAGCTTATGGTTATGACCATAAAGCTCTATTTTATTCTTGTCACTCCATATTACAGTGTGCCAGAAGCAGTGAAATGTGTCAAGGTGTTGTTGGGCGTATTGTAACCAGGATTTTTTGTGTCAAAGTAAGGCTTCTTTCTGGCAACTCGACCATGTAGCTCATGTTTGTTCAAGTATCGTTGTATTGTGCTCCTTGAAGCAACTACACTGTCTTTTTCCAGAGCAGCATGTATGTTTCCCGAGGTTACCTGTGGGTTTCTCTTTGTATCCTGAGCAATTCTTCTGGAAGTTTTGGCTGGAATCTTTGCTTGCTATCAAGAGATCTTTGAATCTTCCACTTCTTAATAAGGGATTGAACAGTACTGACTCACATTTGCAAGGCTTTGGATATCGTTTATATCCATTTCCAACTATATGCAGTTCCAGTACGTTATTACGCCAGAATTTGACAAGTTATTTTTCTGCTCCCCATGGCTCAGTATCTAGCCTGTTCAGTGCATCCACATGAGAGCTAACAAACTCATTGACTATTTATACACAAACACTAATTGCAATTTAAAATGCCACAGGTTATTGCTATTTTAACCTGTGTCTGTCACTTTGTGTGTCTGTAACAAGGCCAAACATTCGAGGATATGTACATTTTTTAAAAGGGCTATTTTATTCTCTATATAGCACACTGTCCTCACTTACATTATTTTGTTATTAACACATCAGACAATGTAGTCAGCCTATGGCACAGAAATGACTACTTATTCTACTGAGCAGCTTCTCAGCAGGTGGTCTGTTGTCTGGGTCCTCTACAGGTGGTGTACTTTGGGGATAGCATGCGTTCAGACATGTTCCCTGCTAGCACGTTCGGAAAGTGGGAGACCGTGATGGTCGTGGAGGAAATGGAGAGTGAGGGTGTCCAGAGGTGCGACGCAGCGAAGACCAACGAGGCCCATGCTGAGCCCCAAGAGAAGAAGGGAAAGTTTGAGGTAAGTTCACACGAGCAGCTGTTTCCGTTTACCACTCTTGCCTTCTGTACCTTCCCGGTCTGCCTGACGTGTGTGTTTGTGTCTGAGGGATTGTGTGTGTTAAGTTTGTGAGCATTATCGAAATATGTCTGCAATTACAGCGTTAGTGTTGTAGGTTTTCATTTTACTCTAGTTCCAACACTAATGGAGAAGCCTGTAAAAAGCCTTCATGTTGAAACAGGCTTTTAGTTTGTATTTTTCAAAGGCATTCTGCTAAGGTAGAAAAAGACAAAAAAGCATTTTATGGTTGCTGCTCGAAGGGGAAATCCTTTCTAGGACCGGAGGAGGTTTTCTTCCAGACAGAAGAGAAATGAGATGATGGTGATCTGTTTCTAATAACAGTAATGAGAGGAAACCTCTTCTTTGGAAAGATCATGACCAGGACAGATTACTCGTAACGGAGTCGTTGTGCCACGTTTGGAGCGAGGGACCTTATAGATGAACAAACGGTCTTGACTCATAAACTCTGTCTCTAATAACCCATTCCCCATATCTACAACTGCACAATCATTAATAACACTCTCTCCCTCCATTTTAATGAATAGGCGAGCATTTGGTCACATGCAGCCAGCATGTAACACATCAAATAGTCAAAGACACATTCTAGAGCTGCCTGGGACATGGTTCTCATCAGTTTTCCGCAGATTTTTTAGTATTAAATTTTGGCCCTCAACATCTGAATAGGCAATGTGAAATTTTGTATTAGTTTGTTACTAATGACATAAAGTATTTTTTGTTATATACTATGAAGTTCTATCCAGAGAGATTTTAAACTAGAATGAGAACTAAAACAACTAAACTGAAAAAAGGTCTTTTTACTTTCAACTGTTGAAATTGTTCAGCAAACTTAAAGTGAAAATGTTTGTATTTACAGTACTGTGCAAAATTCTTAGGCACCTGCACACAAAAAAATCAAAAAAATAGAAGATGCTTCAAATAATATAGAAATGAATGTTCCTAAATATGAAACTTACACTGTAAAGAACAGATAACAGTAAAATACTAAAATAACTACACAAATATCTCACTTCCTCACCTTTTTTATTTATTTATTTATTTATTTATAAAGATTTCACAGAAAGAAAAGAACAGTATAGTTACTGTATCCTGCAATATATCAATACATTTTTACAATTTTCATCCCCCCCAAACATGATCCCAAACCCACCCGCATTGTCATGCTGGAGGGTCTTGTCAGGATGAGCCTGCAGGAAGGGTACCACATGAGGGAGGAGGATGTCTTCTCTGTAACACACAGCGTTCAGATTGCCTGCAATGACAACAAGCTCAGTCCGATGATGCTGTGACACACTGTCATGTACCAATCCTGTGCAGTTGTTGTTACATGTGGTCTGCCACTGCGAGGACGGTCAGCTATTCTTCTGTCTCCTTGTAGTGCTGTCTTAGTTGTCTCTCAGTAAGGACATTACAATTTATTGCCCTGTCCACACCTGCAGTCCTCATGCCTCCTTGAAGCATGCCTAAGGTACATTCACACAGATGAGCAGGTACCCTGGGCATCTTTTTTTTGGTGTTTTTCAGAGTCAGTAGAAAGGTATTTTTTAGTGTTCATAAATTTTTTGAGGGTCATTGAACAAGCATGGAAAACATAATTTTTTTATTTATTTGACTTCTTACAAATTATCTTTACATTGTTCTAAAAAGAGAAATGTTTGCTCAGTTTATTACTTTGCCATTTTACCATGTAGGAATCATGTAGGATTTATTTTATAACCTATAACATACATTTTAACAATAAAAGCGTATTGGACCACCCTGTTGGGGTTATTCAATTAGAATTAAAACGGTGGAGGAACTCCTATAACTTTATTGAAAAACAAGTATTTAACCATCCCGCTGTCCTCCGGGGTCAAAATGACCCAGGAGCGATCCTCGACACTCGCGCTGTCCTCGGGGGTCATTGTGACCCGGCCGCTGGAACGAGCGCTAGAACGGGCCGGCGAGGGGGGCCGTTGTAAAGAACTGAGTAAAGACAAAGATGTAATGATGATGATAATGATATTCAAGTATACAATAAAAAGTTGCCACCCGTGTGTCAGAGTGTCATGTCAGTGTCGTGTCAGTGTGTGAACTTTGCAAAAATAAAAGTCTCAGGTTCAGAAAAGCCACAAATGAGTCGCCTACCCGCTCAGAGTTGCCGTAGAACGGAGGCTCTCGGGGCTCCTGGTTCGCGTAGCCGAGGCTCCTGCGCGGTTCCCCGAGTTCGCATAGACGTAAACCTCAACATGTTTTTGCCCCCGAGTCCCACATGTTCAGACGTAAACCCCTCCGCGCTCGGTCAACCCAGAATCCTTTGTTTGGACAAAACACCTGTGTTCGGACACTCCCTCTGTGCTCGGACGACCCAGAATCATTTGTTTGGACAAAACACCCGTGTTCGGACACTCCCTCTACGCTCGGACGACCCAGAATCCTTTGTTTGGACAAACACCCGTGTTCGGACACTCCCTCTACGCTCGGACAACCCAGAATCCTTTGTTTGGACAAACACCCGTGTTCGGACACTCCCTCTGCGCTCGGATAACCCAGAATCCTTTATTTGGACAAAACACCCTTGTTCAGACACTCCCTCTGCACTCGGACAACCCAAAGTCCTTCGGTCGGGCGAACCACCCGCGATCGGATGAGCCACAAAAAAGCTGTACACTCACACGCAAGTTTGACACGAGCCCGCGGGGCGTCTCAGAGTTGTTATAGCGAAGGTTCCCGTGGCTCAGAGTTTGCGTAGAGATACGCTTGGTTCGCGTAGAGATACGCTTGTCGCAACCTGGGCCCACATTTTGTACACACACGACTTTGACATGATGGCGCGCCCCGGCCTAAGTGGGTAAGAGGCTCGCGCCGGGGCCCAGGTTCGCGTAGGACAAGCTCGCGGTCTCCCGGTTGCCAGGATTGGCATGTCGTCATCGTCATCGTCCATGCCACGATACTAGAAGGAGAGGGGATAGATACGAATATTCTCTCGAGTTGGCATGCTGACGCGTCGTCTTACGCCCGCACGCCAAAGCCATGACTGAGCGTTTCCTGGTGCGTTTCCCCGCCGCTGCCGCCGCTGCTCCTGCTGCCAAACAGCTCACTGGACAGCTTGTTTACGACGTTTCAGAAGAAGAAGATGAAGAAGAAGACGAGAACAATGGCAAGGAATACAACTCTGAGCATATTACATCGTCTTCTGATGATGATGATGATGAGGATCAAGATCAAGAAATCCCTCAGTCCGAAAGAGAGACCTTCATGTTGAAAACCGTCAAAATCACATGGTCCTCAGTGGCACAGCACAGCAGCAGCAGCAGACGCAACGGGACGACAGCAGCGTGTAAAATCACGACCCCGGGACCCACGGCATACGCCTTGCGCGGCGCCTGCAACATCGCCATAGAAACCACCATCGTGGACATGACGAATCTGGAGGGCTCTCTGAGATACCCCAAGGACGACGACCGCAGCGGCCGCGGCTGGCGAGGCATGGACCAGACCGAGCTACGTGCCTACGTGGGCCTACTGATCTTGGCCGGTGTGTACAGGTCCCGAGGCGAGGCCGCGGTGAGTCTGTGGGACACCAAGAGTGGCAGGGCGATTTTACAGGCCGAGAGCGGAAAGTCTTTCTGCCATAAGAGTGGTCTGGGACATGTGGGCCGAGCGGCTGCCGCACCTCTACAACCCGGGGCCCGAGGTGACAGTGTTGACGAGCAACTGGTTCCGATCAGAGGTGTGTAAGTGTGTGTATTATAGGGATGTCACGAGAACCGATACTACCGAAACCTTCCGGTTCTAAAATGACAAAACATTGACGATGCCCATTTTTTTGAAGTAGCGTAGGCACCGATACTCCGATAGCAAAGATGCCAGTGTTGGCAATACTGTAGCTAGCTAGCTTTGTCAGGGGAGGATAACTGAAAATAACAGGAAAAATCAAAAGCTAACGAAAAGGGCTTCACCTCCAGTTGCTAGCTAGGTAGTCTGCTTCGTTCGGCGGATGATAATATACTTTTCTAATTTTTACACTTTTAGGTGCACCGTTCCCGGAGGTACTGCAATACCGAGTTGATGCGTGGAGCAGACGGAGCAAGCCCCGTTTCCGAATCCCTGTTCGTAAAAAAATCTACTTAATATAACGTATTAGATAGTAAACTGATAAGAACATATGATTCAAAGCTTTCATTATCCAATACAATACAGCCGTATGGGACCAATGCCCATCACATAACACATAATAATTCACTCCGATGTGAAGCTAGCTTCTTTAGGGAGCCATCTTCTTTAGTCAATTCCTAGCCTTTCGTAGTTTCGCCTTCAAAGTAATAGCGTTTCATTCAACGTGATAAACATCGCTTAACAAATATGGAAACATTAAACATTTCGAAAATACGCCACTAAACTATATTAGAATAGTGTGACATATTTACTAACTTATAGTATTTTAATAAGAACATTTACATTTGCAACCTGTATTGCTTAAATACACAGAATCCTGTGTAATGCTAGCTACATTAAGGGATGCTGGTGGTAAATGTGGATATTGCATAGATCACATAAGTCATTCGCAACTTACCCAATACCATGTTGACATGCTACCTTTGCTCTCCAAAAACCTTAAACTAGCCAAGAAACGGTGCGCAATGTTGTAAAAAAACATGTTTATCTAGTTAGCTGAATGGCTGCACAGCTATATCCACCATTTTGTTTTGCACTGTTGTTGTTTTTGCACAGTACCTTTTGAAAAGCTGTCTGGAATGTGTCTGGGGAGTACCGTATATACCCGAATATAAGACGAGGTTTTTGTCCTAAAAATAGGCTGAAAAATTGGGGGTAGTCTTATATTCGCGATATAGACAAAATCACGTGGAAAACGGAGAAAGCAGGGGGAAACAGCAGAGGGCGCCAACACAATAGGCTAATTAATGACAGTGTTATAAATTAAATAAACAATAAATTGCCGCCATGGAGAGATTAAGAGATCATCTTGAGAAAAGCGCTTCAAAAATTGGTCAAATAAACCAACACGTTCGAAACAGCTATATCATTCATTTCTGAACTCATTGACAGAGTGCACTTTATTTTGTGACAAATTAATCCAGAAAATTTAAATGTGCTAGATGTTAAACGGACAGCCAGCGTTAAAAAATGGGTACTCCCAGAATCGAAACTAATGTGACGAACAAGATCAGCGCAATCATGACAAGCGAACGGTGTTTTACTACGTCTATGGTCATTAGTGGTGCAACGGATCGTCATTGATCCGTGATCCGTTCGGATCAATATCTTCGGTTCGGGACACACGTGATCCGCGGATTGATTACTGAAATAAAAAAGTTTTGCGCATGTTCAGTCCGCTCACAGCATGGTCATGGCGAGCGGAGAAACGGAGGAGCTTGGACGTCCCGCGTCATTTAAATCCCCTGTATGGG
>JACXGM010040313.1:0-10352 GCA_016801145.1 Umbra pygmaea
CGACCATAATTATATAGCCCTGTGTTGCTTGTAATTGTAATAGTTTCTCATATATCTCTTTAAAAAATAGTGGATGATCTTTATTTGGACCATATAGGTTAATAAGCCATATCTGTTTCAAGTCAATTACCATCTTTAATATGATCCATCTACCTTCAGAATCTAAAATGACATTTTCAACATTTATATTAGTATTATTATTAATTAATATCATCACCCCTTTCGAGTTTCTTTGTTCATGGGCGAAATAGGCTTCCCCATCCCATTCCTTTTTCCAATAAACTTAATTTAAGGCTGTTGAATGTGTTTCTTGTAAACAGTAGATATTGTATTCCTTTTCTTTTAACCAGGTAAATACTGCTTGTCTTTTCTTATTATCTGCTAATCCATTACAATTATAGCTGGCTATACTTATTTTTCCAGTTACCATACTGTGATCCTTAATTCTATTTTATTTATCTCGATATACTTTTTTAAAATCACCTTTGCGACATGGCTTAAACATTGCTTGTCTTTGATGATATACCCTAATTATTGTAATGCTAGAAAGTATAAATTGTCCTGTTGGTCCTCCTTATTCCTCCCAATATATTCCCCCCAATTCCCCAAATTAACAATTATCACAATAACCCTCAATCCAGCCACAATCCACTCCCTCCAACACCTTGTACTAGTTAGCATTGTTCCCCAACACCAAGCACGTTGTGCCATAGGTAGTGTATAAGAAAACCTACTACCGATAGTATTCCAATTACCCTTATCTCAATTTGTGTAGCGCTCAATACATTTTATCTATAAAGATGCCTTATTTTAATTTATTTTGTAGCTATTTTTCCAAAAGTATTCTACATCTATTAATACCTGTTCTACCTCTTTCAATACTTTCATTACAGAGACACTTCTGGAAAATCTGTTGATATCTTAGCGATTATTATCGTTATAGTTATTTCTGTTCAGTTTGGATTCTGTAGGAAAATGTATTTAACTCCCATTCTTCAATTGTGGGTTACTAACAAACAAACAAACAAACATACTCACACATTCCTAATCACCCCATTCATTCATCTCAAGCCATAATACCAGCAGGTGTAGAATGGTTGCACTCCCCCAAAGTCCTATAGCTGCATGATTGGACCTGCAAAGCTACCCAGAAAGACACACACACAACTGAGTATTTTTTACATATTTGTCTAAATTGCAGAGTGGTGTCTTCCTTCCGAGATACATGCACGAACACCTGGTGTGGACATCCACCCTCCATTGAGTGGTCAGACCAAAACTGTCTTATACTGAAACGGCCACAATAAAACCTTAATACAACCTCCCTCCCTGATTGTCCGAGTGTGACCTCCTACCCAGGGGTTACTGCGGCCAGTGTTAGCCAAACACTGTCACTGCCTGGACGGAGATACCCCACCGGAATCCCCACTGGTAGGTACAGGTCAACAGGGTTCCCATGGCAGCTTAGAGAATCTCCCTGTGTATTATGTAACTCTTCTTAGGGCTTTGGCTTAATCGGACCCACCTTGCCAAGCAGGCTCAGGGTCACTGAGGGAGGGGCTGCTCAAGTAGGTTTTGACCGTCATGTAACACTAGCAGTCTATATTAGGCCCGAGAGAGTCAAAATGTCCAGTGTCCAGGTCCTTCAGGCTGTCCCCTAAAAGAAAGAGACCTCTCCATAGAAGTAAATTATTAATCACTCTTTTAGATGAATATCAGTTTGAAGCCATTTGGTATACTGTGCAATGAATCCATAAAATAAGATTATTTAATAATATTACAAATATCCGTCTGTACAACCTTACAGCCCCCCCATACAGCCCCAGCTCAAAAAACACAAGCGTAGTAATATAAGGGTAAGCAAGCATCAGACACCACACTCATATCATGGATTCCACAATCCCTTTCACCAGTACCAAACACATACCATACACTTCCGCTCCCACAATACAATCCATGTGTCCATTACACTTTAAACATTTTCGATTTGAGTTAATAATTAACAAAAGTTATTGTTCATATCTATTTTTAACAATTGTTTACCCCATCTAACAAGTCCTATATATTCCTTCATTGTTTTTGTAAGCATTTTCAATATAGCCAGGGAGTAGCATTTTTATCGCGAAATAGCTGATTGTCAATATATAGTTTATCAATAACAAGTGCAACGCGTTTACCTTTCCTTCTATTTTCCTTTTGGATCGGATAAAGCACTTTATGTCGTTCAGCAATTATTTTGGGGAATTGATCATTCATACCGATGTTTGTACCTGTAAGTCTTTTCCCCAAGCTTTTAATGTTGATTTTATCCTTAAAATAGGCAAATTTAGCAACGATAGGGCATTCATATTTTTGATTCCGTTGTCCGAAACGGTGAACACGTTCAAACTTGATCATTTCAGCAGTATCGCGTGGGATTTTAAGCGCCGTTTGGAGAAAATCACCCACAACTTCCTCAATAACTTTGCCTTCTTTCTCTATGATACCTGTGAGTACAATATTATTCCTCATTAAACTAGTTTGAATGTCCAGCAATGAATCTTTCAAAAGTTTGTTCTCCTTTTTTAATTCATTGATGTCGGTTGCCATGTTGTTATTTAATTTATTTGTCTCTTTCTCTAACATCGCCGTTTTCTCGTCATTCATTTCAAGACTCGCTTTAAGTGCTTTTATATCATTACTAACCAATTCTAGTATTCCCAATTTATCGTTTATTGACTTTAATATGTCCAAATCTGCCCTTACCGTTCCCGGAGGTGAAAATATTATATTGTCCGTGTCTGTTGAGGAATCACGTTTACGTTTTGGTATCAGTTCTCCAGCTTTACTTTCATCCATATTTGTTTGATGTATGTAATATTTGTCAATAAATTGCTCTATTCTCTTATTTTGTTTCTTGTTATTATCAAGTTTGTTTAGTTATTTTTAATCCCGTAGCTACTGTCGTTCTGTCTTTATTTGATATATTATATCTCAATGTTTGTCTTGATGCGCCTTACACGATCTAAATTAGTCCGCCATCTTTTTTAGGGAGGAGTTGGAAGTTGCCCTGATCCTGAGTTTACCAATCATCAATGTTCCCAAGAGTTAAGTTCTTGACATAAATTAAGGGTCTGTTGCTATGTTATAGTTCTTCTGAGTTACCATGTATTCACCTGTATATTGGATAATGTTTATTTATTTACTTGCGACAGTGCACATTAATCAACAGTCTTACACGTCTGTACAGACTGTAAATGAGCCAGATTGTTACATAGATGCTAATTTCCATTTGTAGTCCCAAACCTAACCTGCATGTTTTTTGAATGTGGGGGAAACCGGAGCACCCGGAGGAAACCTGTGATCAACAATATGTGCTAAATATCTTAAATATATAAAATTTAGTTAACATTTGTGCCAGGTGTATGTTTTGCATGCGTAGAGGGAATATTGAGCCGGCTAAGTTATGATTTTAGATGTGAGTTCACAAAGTCATGTTTATTGCGGTTTGTGACGCAGTAGCTTAATTGATGTAATGTGATGTAGTTGTGCAGTGCTCTCATTTAGCCAGAGCGTGCTGCCATTGCTCCTCCAGTAATCTGTTTAAAGGAGGAAGTTTATTATTCCCCTAGTGTTAGGGTTTATATTATCACACTATGATATTTGTTTGCTATATGGATTATGATTAAACATATGATAAAGTACAAACACAGACTTTTACAAACACAGACTATGGTAACTATGGTTACCTAGCATACTCATGTAGAACAAATACAATTGTTTGTGATAGATGCACCCGCTTCTTGCTAATCCTGGGCTTACACTGGTTGTCAAAACATAACCCTTCTCTCTCTTGGCCCCATAGGTCATCTTGATGGGTGGTCGCCTGATTGAATACTGTGTATTCCAGTTTCGCTAAGGGCCACCAGAGTGGAAGGTCCAGACCATGTGTCTGACAGTCCCATCCCTATTAAGTATTTGGACTTGTCACATGTCTTCTCCAAGATGAACGCATCCAAATTACCACCCCATCGGGTTGGGATTTTGCCATAGAACTCCTACCTGGTTCCGTACTGCCCAGGGGTCACATGTATCCTTTGTTGTATGCTGAGACTGAGGGTATGGAGACATGTCTCAGAATTGCTGCGTCAGGAGTACATCTTTCCTTCCACTTCCCTTGCGTCCTCTAATTTCTTTTTGGTGAAGAAGGACCGGGGTCTGCGCCCATGCATAGATTTACCAGGTGCTGAATGCGTTCACTGTCAGTTCACTTATCCCTTATCTCTGATTCAGCCCATTGTGGAATCTTTGCATGGCGTGGGCTTCTTCACAAAATTGGATCTGAGGAGTTCCTACAATTTGGTGTGCATCCGGGAAGCAGAGGAACATAAGACAGGGTTTAGCACAACGACTGGCCATTATGAATAATGAATTATGCTGTACGGTCTTATGAATGTGCCGTCAGTATTTCAAGCATTCGTTAATGAGATATTTCGGGATATGCTGGGCTGCGGAGTGATGGTATATATCGATGACATTGGTGTACATGGCCACTCGTGACCAGCATGTGTTATTGGTCCGCCGAGTTCTTTAGAGATTGCTGGTGAATGACTTGTATGTCAAATCTGAGAAGTGCGTTTTTTTCTGGCACTCTTTCTCGTTTATGGGTTATCGCATCTCCTCGACTGGGTGGAGATGGAAATGGACTGCATTGTTGAAGTGCGTAATTGGCTGACCCCAACCACGGTTAAGGGAGTACAGTGATTCCTAGGTTTCGCCAACTATTTCAGGAAGTTCATTCGTGGCTCTGGCAATGAGGCAGCTCCAATCGCATCCCTACTTAAGGGTGGGCCAACCAGGTTGCATTGGTAACAGGAGGTGGACAGGGCGTTCAACTCCCTGAAGGCTCTGTTTACTTCTGCTCCTGTGTTGGCCCATCCTGATCCATCCTTGCTTTCTCAGATTGAAGTGAACGCTTCTGAGGCAGGGGGGTAGGGGTAATCTTGTTTTAACGATCCGGGACCCCCGGTAAGCTCCGCCCCTGTGCCTTTTTCTCTATGAAGCTGACACTGGCAGAACGGAAGTATGATGTAGGGGATCATGAGCTGTTGGTGGTTGTCAAAGTGTGAAGACATTTGCTCTTGGGGGCTAAACACCTTTTTCTCGTCTTGACTGACCATAGATTCCTGGAGCAGCAAGGAGACTGAACCCTCACCAGGCAAGGTGGTCACTATTTTTGGTCAGATTCACTTTCACCCACTCATATATTCCGGGCAGCAAAAATGTCAAGGCTTACGCCTTATCACGTCAGATGATGGTCCCATACTGCCAGAGGCTGGTTGTATGGGATTTGGATACTGAGATCCAGCAGGCACTGCGCACTGAACTGGCACCTGCTCTGTGTCTTGCTGGTCGCCAGTATGTGCCCATATTTGTGCGTGACCGGTTGTTAAACTGGGCTAACTCCAACCCCTCCACCGGTTATCCAGGTATTGGACGTACATTAGGCTGTCTCACAGACAAGTATTGTTGTCCCTCCTTAGCTGAAGACATGTAGGATTATGTCTCCTCCTGTTCCCTGTTTACCCAGAGTAAAGCGGCTGAGACACCTTCCTGCAGGAAAGTTAATTACTCTTCCGGTACCAGAACGCTCATAGTTGTATCGGTCTATTTATTTTGTTACTAATCTCCCTCCTTCAGATGGGAATATTGTGATGTTGGTTGTTGTGGACCGGTTCTCGAAGGCTTGCTGGCTCCTCCCTCTCCCCGGGGTGCCCACAGCCTTATAAACTGCAGAGGCCCTGTTCACCCACGTTTTTTGGCACTATGGCATCCCAGAGGACATTGTGTCGGACCAGGGCCCCCAGTTCACCTCTCGTGTGTGGAATGCGTTTATGGAATGCTTGGGGGTCATGGTCAGTCTCCGGTTCCGGAGGCGAATGGGCAGGTGGAGCGCATCAATCAGGAGTTGGGCAGGTTCCTGTGGTCTTATTGCCAAGACAGGCCCGGGGGAGTGGGCTACCTTTCTGCCTTGGGCTGAGTATGCACAGAACACCCTGTACCACTCCTCCACAAACCTCATGCCTTTCCAGTGCATGATGGGGTTCCAGCTGGTCCTGGCCCCTTGGCATTCAAGATAGACCCAACCCAATCGTCCACTGCATGGGCTTCAGTGCGCGCCATGTGCATGGGCTTCAGAGTGAGCCGTGCATTGCCAAAAGGTCCAGGCGGACCACCATCGTGGGGATATGCCTGTGTACCTGCCTGGGGACAGTGTCTGGCTCTCAACCCGGAACCTGCCCCTCCGCATATCCTGCCGAAAACTGGGTCTGCTCAAAGTCGCAGAGAGGGTCAATGAGGTGCCATATAGGTTGTTGCTGCATGATACTATGCACATTCACCCTGTTTTCCATGTGTCCTCAAGCTGGTGGTGGAAGGCCTGCTCCGTGAGCCCAGGGTGCTGGGGACCTGGCCTTGCCTTTGCTGTGCGGACTATCATGGACTTGAGAGGTGGAGGGGTGGTCCCCATTACCTTGTGGAGTGGGAGGGGTACCGCCCGGAGGAGCAGTGCTGAGTCCCAACCGGAGACATTCTGGACTTGTCTCTCCTCCTGGACTTCCATCTTCGGCAGCCGGATCGCCTTGCGCCACACCCTCTGGGTCGGCACCGGGGTCGGGGACATAGCACTGCTGAAGCCATGTGCCAGGGGGGTACTGTAATGGTTTCCTGTCCTGGAGGCTCCCCTGGTGGCGTTAGGAGGATCTAGCAGTCGGCATTCCCACCCTTCTAATAATAATAATAATAATAATTACTGTTCTCCTCCTCTCTCTGCTATCTACTGATTTTGTTATCAGCCCTAATCAAGGGGATGCCCTGCACCTGTGTATTGTTACCAGGGACTGTATAGAGACTGGTTACCATGGCCTCATTGTGAGTTACTATTCTCAATTTAGACACTGTAAGAGTGTATTATTGATTCTTAATTATTTGAAGCCCTTGTTTGGCTCACCTTTATTTTATGTCAAAGTGATCTAAGTTGCTCTGCCTTTGTGTTTGGTGGAATTGTAAACATGAAACCTTCCACTTACCTGCATTTAACTCCCACTGCCTTCCTCATTACACAGTAAGTACAGGTACATTCCCCTGGAACAACTTAAGGTACAGTGCCTTGCTCAAGGACACAAAAACATTTAGCACAGTCAAGAATTAAACCGGAAATCTTCCAACTACAAATCAAACTTATTAACCACTGAGCCACCTGACCTTCCACATACTGTAACTCCACTTTATACTTAATCTCTAATGAGACTAAAACACGGGAGGAGATTCTGTCAAAAACTGTAATAAGTCAGGAAAGGTTTTACCCTTTTAAGATCAAGTAACCTCAATACAAAAATATCCCATATATGTCAAAGGTTCTTGACCTGTTAGTAGTTCCAGCTGGAATGATCAGAAACAAATAAAAACCTTGCTAAAAACAACTGAAAAAGAATGACCAGAGTAGCAGATAAATTCATGTTAAATTAAATGTTTTAATAACAGCCTGCTGTTTCAGAGATCATCAATGCTTTGGTAAACTTTTTGATTATTCTAAACACGGCTCAACTTGTAAGATCTCAAATATTCTAAGATTTTAAATGCTCAATTATATGTTCATACTGTAAAGTTTAATGGGTGTCATGGCTTACATTCAGATGCAAGCTGACGTAAATAAATAAATATTTAGAACTGAAAAAAGTGATTGCTTACAAAACTATGTTGCCAGAGAAGAAAATAAACAAACATCTTTAATATTTTCACAAAATATAGTTTCCAAATGTTTTTTCGTACTAAGTATTGAATCTTTCCTTCCAAAAAACAAAGAGGAAACAGACATGAATAGCATCCACGAAAGAATATCACAGATCTGCTAAGAACCCATCATCACGTCATCACCCACATGCACCCTTTTTAAAGGCTTCCTGTTATGACAAGCTACATGTCTTAAAAGTCGACCTGTCTGTGCTGTAGTCTAAGAAGAATGTGGCAGAGGATGGCAGAGAATATCGCAATTTACAACAATATTGAGTTTGATGATTACAATAATAGTTTAGAAGATACCCTCAGGACAAAGGACATCATCCCAAGAAGGACATCACTGGCTACAGACCCAGGTACTGAGAGCTCAAAGATAAAACCCACCAGAGCTGCTGCAGTGTGTCTGGGTCTGCTGTGTGTTCTCCTACTGGCTGGGATCATAGTCCTGTTTGTCTACTATTACACAGTGATTGACAGCTGTGAGGATAGTATATTAGAAAATATAACCAACTCCTCAACTGAATGTGTCCAGTGTCAGACCAGATACAATGTCGTGATCACAGAGCGGAACCAGCTACAGGTTGATAGAGATGAACTCCAAGAAAAGCTCTCTGTAGTAAATAAACAACTACAACAAGGATGGAAGTACTATAACTCCAGTTGGTACTTCATCTCTGCTGAAACAAAAACATGGGACAACAGCAGACAGGACTGTCTGAGGCGAGGAGCAGATCTGGTGATCATAAACAGCATGGAGTTGCAGGTCTTTTTGCATGGATTGACCAGAAAGAAATTCTGGTTTGGACTGACGGACAGAGTTGAAGAGGGAAACTGGGTGTGGGTAGACGGTACAAACCTGACCAGAGGGTTCTGGGACGAAGGACAGCCAGCTGGTGATGTTGACCGGGATGAGGATTGTGTTGGGTATTGGATTGATGGTTCTAACCCAGAAAAGACTTGGCATGATGCACCTTGTAACAGTCTGCTCTTTTGGATGTGTAAGAAAGGGGTTTAACTGTAACTAACAGCCAAAGAAATGGAATGGATAGAAAGGACATATCAATTCAAATCGATGTAGCAGAATTGTCATAGTGGCAGCCATTTTTACGTGTACCATTCCATTGCAAAGATCTAGTGGCCGTCTTCCGCATTAAACCGATTTGTGTGTTGTCACCGTGAAAACTAACAACAATCGCCATTTTGTAGTGTACTAATTGACTGACCATGCCAAGCAGTTCAATGGCCTTTCTATCCATTCTATTTCTATGCTAACAGCATATTTTGATGTGAAAAATCATCTATATGTACCTAAGCTGTTATAATAATAAAGCAATTACTAATTCCCTTGGTCTATATAGGTAAATTAAAAAGAAAATGTCTAAATTCCAAGAACAGGTCTCTAGGGCTTTTCAGCTTTTTAATAAGGATACATTTTATTTGTATGTGTTTCAATAAAATTATAAAATATTTGGTCCGGTGGAATTGCTTCCACTGGTGTTGTATGGTAATGGCATAAATCCAATTCTTATTACACTGCTCGTCAACACTGAAGCCTGCGAGATTCTGGAGTGCAATGTGGCAAGGTTGGCTATCCGAATAATCTGAACATATCTAAGGCAACAATTTGCCAATTTGCGCTGCCTCATGCTAGAGCTCCTGGCAAAGTTGAAAAAAGTTAGGATCAAAATGTGACCACCATAACACATAACATACTGTAGCTTTCCTGCAAACTATGCACGGCTGTTTCACTTTTAGTTATCGGTGTAGTATACTTAAAAGTCTCTGTGTGTGTTTAATTATGTGTCTGCCATTTTCTGTGTAATGTTGTTTGTTAGGTGTGGTGCTGTTTACTTTTTCTTCATTTGCCTTCGCATTTGTCTCGTCTCTCCCTGCATCTTACAGAACATTACACTATAATATACTATAGCAAAAATATTTTTTACAGCATTCTAAAACGTAAACACTATGCATGTAATTGACCTAATTAGAAAAGTAATATATACAGGTCCTTCTCAAGAAATTAGCATATTGTGATAAAGTTCATTATTTTCCATAATATAATGATAAAAATTAAACTTTCATATATTTTAGATTCATTGCACACCAACTGAAATATTTCAGGTCATTTATTATTTTAATACTGAGGATTTTGGCATACAGCTCATGAAAACCCAAAATTCCTATCTCAAAGAATTAGCATATCATGAAAAGGGTCTCTAAACAAGCTATTAACCTAATCACCTGAATCAACTAATTAACTCTAAACACCTGCAAAAGATTCCTGAGGGCGTTTAAAAACTCCCAGCCTGTTTCATTACTCAAAACCGCAATCATGGGTAAGACTGCCGACCTGACTGCTGTCCAGAAGGCCATAATTGACACCCTCAAGCAAGAGGGTAAGACACAGAAAGAAATTTCTGAACAAATAGGCTGTTCCCAGAGTGCTGTATCAAGGCACCTCAATGGGAAGTCTGTGGGAAGGAAAAAGTGTGGCAAAAAACGCTGCACAACGACAAGAGGTGACCGGACCCTGAGGAAGATTGTGGAGAAGGACCGATTCCAGACCTTGGATGACC
>JACXGM010040314.1:0-10351 GCA_016801145.1 Umbra pygmaea
AACCCTTCCCGTCCCCTCCACCCTTCCACTGACCCCCTTTACCCCCTTACTGGCTCCGCACCCCCTGGTCTGTCTATTCTACAGACCTTAAAAGGAGTTCCGGCATGGGCCCCCCTAAATTGAGCAGTAAAAACTTTGATGAGTGGATTTTAGCAATGTGATAGGCTCGTTTGAAAAAAATACTGTAAGGCCAACCCTTTAAGGAACAGTGTGTGTGCTCCAGACCATGAAAGGAGTTCCTGTGGTAGGGGACAGTAAGACTGTATGTGTGTGCATATGTCTCTGTGTGTGTGAAAATCTGTGTGTGTCTGTGTGTGTGTGATTGAGATACAAGGCCCTCCATTTCTGAGTTCTTTCATCATGGTGTTCTATCAGTTCTCACACCCCCAAATAAAAATGTTTTCTAGGCCCCAAAATGTATATATTTCTAAAATGTTAAAAGCTTTGCCTCTCTTTAATCTAGAAGTGTTCAGAGTCCCCGATACGTATGTGACTCCATTTTCCTCATTTCTTTCAGGCCACAAAAAATCCAGAACCTATATATTTAACCATAGTTTTAAGAAATATGATTTTTTATTAACATACATTCTAAAACCCAAAATTATCCAACCCTTTCCTCTAAAGGTTAGATTTCTCCTGCTACTTTAGAAGACAGTGTGTGTGGTAGAGGCCAAAAAATCTGTGGCTGTGTGTGTGTTTGAGTGTGTTTGGGAGTCTCTGTGTGTGTGAAAATCTGTGTGTGGCTTTGTTTGTGCGTGTGTGCTTCCTATCAGTTTTGTTCCAAGTCAAGACATATTATCATTTTACTCCAAGTAAACTTTTCAACTTACCTCATTCAGGAAGAATAGGTGGAGAATTCCAGGGTTGTCTATAGAGGTTTTTACCCCATTTAGAAAAAAAGAATGGTACAAGCAAATTTAGTTGCTACAGAGCTTCATTCAATGTTTGTCTAAACTGTCCTTTGTCTGTATTACAGGTACATACAATCTATGTTGTATGTCTAGGTTCATGCATTTTCCTACACGTAAGGTGTATCTAAGTGTTACCATGATGTTAATAACACAGTGGTTTGTATGTATATCCCATAGTTTAAACTCACTATAGACTTAAATAAGTTTGTGTAAATGTGTTTGTGAAAATCTGTCTGTGGCTATGTTTTTAAGAATCTGTGTGAGATATATTTGCTTTCTATCAGTTTTGTTCCAAGTCAAGACATATTATTAACTTACTCCTGCACAACTTACCTCATTCAGGGAGAATTGGTGATGAGTTTGAAGGTTTATAATGGTGTTGTTCCCATTTAGAAAAAACAATGGTACAAACAAATTTAGTTGTTACAGAGCTTGATTCAGTGTTTGTCTACAACCTAAAGTTCAGTGTTTTACGAGGGGATGTCAAAAGTACAGGGGCCATAAAACCATTTGCTTAGACATCCAAATTGAATGTTGACTCACAGTCAGTCTAAGATGCTACATCATTTCAGATTTAGATAGAACATAAAACATTGTGTTTTGTATAGGCAAATAACATAGGTTCAACCTGAATAAGTTTGTGTAAATGTGTCAGCACAATTTTGTGTGAGAGTTTATGTCAAGGCATTCAAATGAAACATTATTTAAAATACAAATAGCCTATTACAGTGTGTTTTGGGTTTAATTCTTTACATTTCAAATGCCGAGGTGAGCTTTACATTTTTCAAGTTTCATATCATTAATATGCTGTTTTTCTTTTTTTTCTGTTTTAGCAATATAAATTATTTTTGCAATGGTCAGTTTGGGTAGTTTGATTTGTGGACAGATAGGATCTAGAAATGTCAGTAGGTCCTTTTACTAAACAAATATAGAAAAATAGCCAATTAACAGCTTACTTATGACAAGTGTATACCAATTTATTTAAATACATTTCCAGCTTATACCATATGTTTTTGATTCTATTTCAACTTTTTTGTATCTCTGTTGAAATTATAGGCTCCAGGAATTCTCTAGGATTTCAACCTAGGATCTGTGTCTGTGTGAGTGGCTTGTGTTGTCAGTAACTATAGATCGTTTAACAATGCTTCAAAAAATCTGTGTAAATTGTTAATACCTGTTACATATTCTTTAAGACAGCATTTGTAGAATTGTTATAATTTTAACTTGTCAGAGCAAAATCTGACAGGATCTAAATACTTTTATAAGACAACCATTAATCTAGGGAATGCAATGTTTTTTTGCATAATTGTGTAAATGTCTGTGGTTGTGTTTATGTGAGAATCTTTGTGTGTGTGTGAGAGTCTGGGTGTCAAAGATTTCTCAGTTTGCAAAAGCAAAATTTTGATGTGTAACAGTCTGTTTGTTGTTTACATCTGAGTGCAGATTTGCATCTAGCTGATTGTATGCATTGTCAAAAACTCTATAAAAAGCATAGTCATTTATGACACAGATATGTTAAGGTATAGCATTACAGTCTGAACAACATGTGTTTCTGTCATAGTCCAAGCTTAAAACAAAATTCAGCTCTTTTCAGATGCTCATAAAACAGTTTCTCTTCACACAAGATCTGAATGGTTGTCACTCTGTGTCTGTTAGACACAAACAGAGGTGATTTACAGAAGGGGCAGTTTGGATCACAAACTATGTGATCCATCATGATACATCATATTTACAGTGTAACACATTCAAACCTCTATGAATATTGAAATAAAATATGTTCTTACCCTTTTTTAATGATATTTCAAAACATCAAGTTTGCAGGGTGTGACCACACTGTATCACGAATCCTATGAACCATAACGGCATTGGTTTCTTAAATGTTCAGAATGGAAAATATTGATTTAGAATTAGAAATAAATAGCATTCTTACCATAGTTTATCTTGTTTTGGTTACTTCACAATACTAAATGTTGAATAAAACCCTTAAATGATGAATCTGCTGGCTCACCAGGGTGTAAGGGCCAACGCACACAGCATCGTTATAAACTTTTGATTCAGACATTCTAGAGCGCTGTACCCAAAATCTGTTTTCAGTTCAAACAGGTAAGAATTGAAGTATGCACTGTTTTCACAGTCTTTAAACATGTTTGTATACATTTTTGTGATTCCGAGCCCTAAAACTCAAAGTCTGCTACGGGGGCGACCCTTCGTCATCGAAATCTGATCTACGTTAATTGGCTCAGGGTAAGAATGTCTTTCTTGGTTATTTTACAACAAATTAACAAAAGTATGTTTTCAAATGACATTTCTGTTCTTCGAGAATATTTATATGAACTGTTTTCTTAAGCTAACTATAGATCTGTTTCATAACACACGTTTAGCTGGCTATTTTCTGTCACAAATGTAAGGTTTTTTAATTAGATCGGCATCTACTCAAAACAAAGCAAACTCACAGGTGTGAAATACTGAATGAGTTGCGTTCTTAAAAAAAACTAAAGCGAATGAAATATAAGAGCAATGAAACATAGATTGATAGGCTACATCCGATTAGTGGTTGTATTGAAAATAATTGGATGCCTAATATGTGTTTAGCGCAGCAAGAAGATTTATATGGAAAGTTAAAGAAAAGTTAGGTTTTTTCTCCATAAGATAAATGTTAACGTGGTTATTTCAAGTTGCCTTATAGATAGTTTGCACTATAGGTTTTGAATTGGATTGACAAGGCAAAGTGATCTAACACTGGTAAATAAGATGGCTCGAAATGGTTACATTTTAGGGAAATGGTTTAATCGCATACGTAGAGGTGTGTTTGGTATAGTGTTATGGTCGCGTCACAGCGTTGGAAGAATTTGAAAGAATTCTAAACTGTTATAGTGTGATTAAAACATATAGGTTTTCTGTAATATATGAAAATGATGTTTGTTAGAATTCTATGATATAGTGTAATCTTTCCCAGGGGGCTAAAAGTGTACAGCGGCACTCTGTGACAAACCCATGCTGGCTTGCCTGGTAGGCTTCCCTCTCTCCACTGGGATATCCTCACTCCAGCGCCACTCAGTTGCAGAATCCCTGGCCTGCTCATGCTGCCCCATGATAACCTAGGGTTCTGGGATGTGAGTACACTGTGTAGTTGCGGTCTGTTGGTGTCCCTTTGGTGGCGTCTGTATCATGCCTGTTTGCTCCTGCCCAATGTTTTCTTTGTGCAGGACCACTTCTCTAGACCTCCCTGTCTCAGTCCCCAGATGTTATTCAGAAATTGAATATGTGCCAGGGGACTAGGGTCATTCCAACATTTCCAAAATGTCTTGTTGATCCTACGAAGACCCAAACCCTTTGAACATGCTCTCAGGACGATGTGGCCTGATGACACCTTCTTATCTTCATTCTGTGCCTACCTCGCTCTGCTGGTGCCTTTGTCACTGCTGTCGTTGATCACTCCAGCTGTATTTCTCCAGAACGCAACACATTGTCCCCGCGCAGGACCAACAAATTGTGTCGATGCTACACTGTCACATCCTGGTAGGATGTGTCTGTTATTTCTGTCTTTTTGTAATTTTTGCCCTTCCTAGTGTTAGTATATTCTTGTTTTATATTGGTTCCTAGCTCCCCCCTGTGAATTTTCTGTGTATTGTTTTCCCCTGTGTTTTTGTAGCCACGCCCTCTTCTTGGTCTGGGCTATCCGATCTCCTGGGTGTTCTTGTAGGTAATTCTTCTGTATCATCTTGATTAGTCAATGTGCTTCAGCCTTGTGTTATTTAGTTTTGCTCCTCTCTATATAATGTGCCCAGACCAAGAGGAGGGTTGTTGGAGCATTGTGGATATTCTTCCCTGTCACTGTTGTGTCCTGATTTCTATGTGTGTGTAAGTTTCTAGTATTCCGAGTGTTTCATTTCATGAGTTGGTCTTTTGTTTCCTTATCCCGAGTTACGTGTTCTGAGTTTCTTTTGTATTATAGTGTCCGTGCCGCTAAAAGAGCACGAGGTTTATTTGTTTTGTACCGTGTGTATTTTCGTTCGGTGACTAGTTTATTTTGCCATTGAGGGGATTCAATAATAAAGATCCCAAGCTTCGCTCACAGTATACCGCCTCCAGTCTCTCTCCCTCAACCTACACCGCACAATCTTGACATACACAAAGACTGTGGTCACTGTCCACCCATTCTGATCTCCATTTATGGAGACACTGATCAACAACGCAACCTTAATACAATTGTCTATGTATCTTCAAATTTCCCACTCGGTACAGCCAGAAGAAGACTGGCCATGACTTTGTGTCTGATCTTTCTCTAGGTTTTTTTCCTAGGTCCCACCTACATGATTGTTTTTCCTAGCAAAGGTTCATCACTTGTTGTTGCTTGCTCTTGGGGGTTTTACTTTTTTTTTCAACTGCTTACACATTAAATATTTTCTTGTAAAATCATTTTTGAAACCTGTCACTCAAAGTGCAAAACTACATACCCAATCTCCAAAACCATAAGCTAGTTCTCAGCCATTGACTCAGTTGTCAATTGCTTTAAACACTTTTTTCAAAACACTACACTCAATTCTCTACTCATGGCACAAGAATCTAACAGCAAGTAACTTGAATGCCTTTGCCAAACACAACCAATCAAAATGCTACACTCATTCATCAGTATCTCATACACACTCCTCACATGTGTACACACTAATAAGGACATAGAGACACTGCTTTTATCCAAGTTTGGATATGCCACTCTAGGAGATTCTTTCCTCTGTTTAGCAAGAGAGAATATAGCGTGTGATGTAGACTACAGTTTTTCTCAATTGTTTACACACAAATACTGGTACTGGGGACACAATGACCAAAACATGTAACTCATGCACCAACCCCCTGAACCAATTCTGCTAAACTACAAGCACATTTCCTGCTTTACACTCAAATTGCAGTTCCAAAACAAACTTTTTTCAAAACACTACACACAATTCTCTACATTTGGCACAATTTTCATGAAGAGAATCTCTTGTTTTCACAAGGAACACACTGCCATTCAAATATGCACACTGACCCATCACATGGGCAAACACCTGTCACACAGTTTTAAAATTAGCAATCTGGGCCCGGTTCCCCAAAACGTTCTTATCGCTAAGTAGTTCTTAACCTATTCCTTAGGGTGAATCCCATTTCGCTGTCTTAGCCCTTCCCCTTCCCCCTTCCCCTTAGTTTTGCGCGTTCATGTGAGAGTAAGGGCTATCCCAATTCTCATTTTGAAAATTGAAATGTTTTTAAAAATCACTAGTTTCGTCTTCATTGCTGATTTGAACAACATTCCCGCATTTCAACGACTAGCCTTGAATAGACACTATGCATGTCTGCAGTTTTTACTAAACTACATTAACAGCAGATTTATTTTGATACCTTTAAGTTTCTGATCACCTCTGGTGATGTAGCAGCCAGCTAGCGAAGATGTATGATAACGTAACTGTAATCAAGTGGTGTCTCATTTCATAGGGGTATGTTTTCATCCCTATCCCTTACCACTCGGTTTCGAGGGACAAGGGCTAGCGTTAAGACGAAGGGGTAGGGGTAGTAGAAGGGGTAAGACAGAGAAATAGGATTCACCGTTAACCGCTCTCTTAACCTCATGGCACGGTTCCCCACATGTTCGTACGCTAAGTATATCTTCTGTAAGTCACACTTTCGTAAGGTTGGTCTGGACCATTCGTAAGCTCTCTCTTAGCGTTGTTTGAGCTCAAGTCGCTAGTCAACACCACTGTGCAGCAGTCTTTAGAAATCAGTGCAGCACAGTCAAACTATTGTATGTTGACAATGTTTTGGCTTAACAATGATTTTATGGACATTTTAAGACTAATATTAAAATATGTTCGCAATGGATACAGGCCTATTTATGAAATTGACTTTATTTGGTATCAGAACTAATATGTGGTAATTAGCCAAGGCTATTTCGTAATGTCATTAAAGCGTTTAAATTGGCAATCACTTTTGATAATTAAAGTCTGGCAAACAATTTGGCTCTAAATGGCTAAGATCTATAAATGGGTAAACATGGTGGTGTCCAGTAAGCGACCAACTATGGCAGCGATCCAATGTGTCCTTGTATTGAATCAAAGACAGCTCCGTTCGCTCCATAGCTCTTTTTTGTTGCTGTTGCACAAGTTATTCCGAAAGCTGGAAAACAGTGTCACCTTGTGCAAGCTCACCTCGTCCAGCAAAACTTCAAGTTCCTCTGACGAGAAGCTTGGTGCCCTTTTTTTAACGTTGCTTCCCCACCCTATTCTCTATCTAACTCTCTCTCTCTGTTTATTGTAGATAGGTTGCTTTCTATTGTAAACATTAACCAATGGCAATCAAAACCACATTAAACAGAAGTAACTGAAGCTGCTTGCCAATCAATTCTGATTGTAAAGTACCTTACCATTGATATAAAAGTGTATTACATCATTTTTAGAAGTCGTTAAACCGACGTCAAGAAGCGGGACAAGTGGCACAACGGGATGAGGAGGGTGAATGATTAGCGAGGGATACCCGGTTCGTCTACCAGTCACAACATATCATATGAACGCATTACTGACAATTTAATAATTGAATTAATAAGTCTATATTTTACTGATAACTTAAACTATGCTAAAATAAATGTTACTGGAATAATGTTTCATTTACATAGAACGTGTTGTCTTTCTTAACACATAATGCTCCTTTTCGTGAAGTGAAAAATTGATTCCTGAGCAATCGATGACAACAAATTCAGCACCTTCCCTTGGGACGGCGCATTTGTAACGTCGAACTTAAGAGGCAAGGCGTTAAGAAGCTTCCTAAGGGACACTTTGGGGAACACACTTAGGAACATAAACAACTTTGGTAAGATATATCTTTTTGAGTCTTCTTAGCGCGCTAAGTATGAACGTTATCGGGGAACCGGGCCCAGAGCTTTAGCATAAAAGGGCAACAGGTGAGCCTGAGTCAGAGGAGTGAGAGTAAGAGGACGGGGATGGGGAAGGCCAAGGACCGTAATCTCTGATGAGATCCGAGCCACTTTACAGTTTTTTTCCAACTGCTTGCAAACGTTTTCAAAACTATTTCTCCTTTTTTCAAAACTCTACACACAATTCCCAAAACTGCACACACAAAATGCAACATGCAAAATGCCTCACATCTCCTTCAAAATTTAACAATGCATTCAAAATGCCATAAACACATGTCAGAATGAAGCATTTGCATCAAATGGCAAACACTTCTTTCACAATAGTAAATTTTTGGATATACCATGTAAACACAGTTGTTCTAAATCTAAAGCTCTTCTGATATTCATTCTCCTAAATGTAAAGTTCCATACAATGTTCTAGTGAAAGTAAATCTGTTGAGGGTTTGAAACACAGTAAACACCAATGAGATGCTTAAACTGAATATTTATTTTTCCAAAAATTGAGAAAAACTGTAATAGCGAGGAAAGAATCTCCTAGAGTGGCATATCCAACCTTGGACAGAAGCAGGATCTCTATGTCCCCACATGCCTCCACCATTGTCCTTCCACCTCTTCTTCACCCTTGTCCTCTACCTCCTTTACCTTGTCCTCATTCTTATCCCCTCGCTCTCCCTGCAATGTCTGCATCTATTGTTCTAAACAGGTAATCTGACCTTTGCAGTGTATATGAGCGTATACCAAAACAATGATTGGTTAATGATCAGTTCAGCTAGTGTGTACATATGTGAGAAGTGTGTGTGAGACACTGGTGAATGAGTGTAGCATTTTGATTGGTTGTGTTTGGAAAATGAAAGCAAGTCCCTTCCTGTTAGATTTTTGTGTTTTACGTAGAGAATTGTGTGTAGTGTTTTGAAAAAAGGGTTTTCAAAGGCTGAGAAATAGTTTATGGTTTTGGGGATTTGCTGTGTAGTTTTGCACTTGAGTAAGAGGTTTCAAAAATCGATTTTGTGTGTAAGCAGTTGGAAAAACTGTAGTTGACCATGGTCTAACAATGAGGGAGGCTGGGCAATGAGTACAGCCAAATTCGAGCAGGTATACTCTAGCATCCATCATCCAGACTTTCCAAAATGAAAATAGGTAAGAAATCTACTCTCATTAGAAAATTGCAGTACTACAGTGTAGTGTTGGTTAGGATGTACACTGTGTACATTGTTTTTGTTTTTACTGTAACTGTATACAGTACATTTTTCTGTTGTTTAGCAGGTAGACTACTTTATGTGCAACTTTGTGTTGTTTTTTGTGGAAAAAATTAAAAATATTTCTTAACGTGTATTTGTGTGTTCTGAGTATAGAAACAATATTCTCAAATATTTTACAACGCACGTATGTATGTACTGTCTGTAGTAAGTGTAACACTGAACAATAAAAAGGCAAAGTCATAATGATGAATGGAGTAGAAGTGTTTTCAATTCATCATAGTGTTTTACATTGAGCCCATCAGTGTTCAACTGGTTCTTATAAATGTCTAATCATATGATGGTTTGTGTGTGTCATTTGAAAACAAAATACCATTTTGAGAAGAGATAACATTGTTTTCAATGTAAAGTTTCATTTTGCAGGAGTATTGAGTGGTTTTGCCCATTGTGTGTTTTTTTTTATTTGTGTGTAGAGTTCTGAGAGTATGAGGCATGCTTTCAGAAAATGTGTGTAACCAATCGAGAAAAACTGTAAGTGTGGTGGCCAGACCCAGCACAGAGGGATGCACCTTAACACTAGTGTTTAGACACCAAAACACTCCACACAACTTTCCTATACAACTTCTACTTTTGTTTTACATATGTTTATGGTTTCTGTACAAATTCACAAATGGCATATTGTTTTGTCTTTCTATTCTGTATGGTAATTAGAGTAATGTTTTGCAAAAATAAATATTCTGTTTCACCATGACATTGGTTTTTACTGTGTTTCAACCCCTCAAAATATTTACTTTCTCTAGAACATTGTATGGAACTTTACATTTAGAAATATGTATGCCAGAATAACTTTAGATTTAGAACAACAGTGTATATATGGTATATTCAAAAATGTACTATTGTGAAATAAGTGTTTGCCATTTGATGCAAATGCTTCATTCTGACGTGTTTATGGCATTTTGAATGCAGTGCTACATTTTGATGGAGATCTGAGGCATTTTGCATTTTGTGTGTGCAGTTTTTGGAATTGTGTGTAGAGTTTTGAAAAAAGGAGAAACAGCTTTAAAAATGTGTGTTAGCAGTTGGCAAAAACTGTAACCCAGTTATCTGTCAAAGCACTTTGTGATGACTGCTTTTGTAAAAAGGGCTTTAGGAAATGTATTTGATTTATTGATTGATTGAAATGGGAGTCCAACCTGGAACTAGCAAGGTGTATCTAATGAAGTTGCCGGTGAGTGTATAGTCACTAGCAGAGGTGAGAGAGTTAAAGAACCACCCATCTGTCAAAAAGTGATTGATGGATGATTTATTGCCCCCCGTCATAAACCCCACCCTCTTCCTAGCCC
>JACXGM010040315.1:0-10351 GCA_016801145.1 Umbra pygmaea
CCGTATAACAGAGGTAATATCCTACAACAGGGAACACAAGGGAAATGGCTTAAATAGGCCAACAACTAGCTATACAAATCAACTAAGCAGGTGCACCTGTGTGCGCCCAGCAACCCATAGAGAAGGAAAGAGCTCTCTCGCTCAAAACTCAGGAGAATGGGACCGATGGCTCCGACAGCGGGGAGAGGGAACTCTTACAGAACCCCCCCCTCTGAGACGCGGCTCCAGCCGCGAGGGAGGAAGGGAAAGAGCGAGGACGGCGATCAGGGCGGCGGAGGTGGAAGTCCCGACGCAGAGAGGGATCAAGGATGTCAGCAGCCGGAACCCAGCTCCTCTCCTCTGGACCGTACCCCTCCCAATCCACGAGGTACTGAAGCCGGCCTCCCCTCCTCCGAGAGTCTACAAGGTCACACACGGCGTAGGCCTCCTCCCCGTCGATGCGGAGAGGAAGCGGAGGAGGAGCGTCACCCGACGCCTCATCGTTTAAGGGGCCCCGGACCATCAGCCTAAGGAGAGAGACATTAAAGGTAGGTGAGAGCCTCATATGAGCAGGTAACCGGAGGGTATAGCTGACGTCATTAACCTGGCGAAGCACGGGGAAGGGCCCGATGTAACGGGGCGACAGCTTTCGACATGGGGTGGAGAGAGACATGTCGTGGGTGGATAGCCAAACCCGGTCCCCTGGTTTGAACACAGGACCCTCACTACGGCGTCGATCGGCCTGGGACTTCTGACGGCGCACAGCCCGTTGCAGGCGCGTGTGCGCCACCTCCCATAGGGCTTCAGCCCTCCGGAACCAGTCATCCACCGCTGGAATCTGGGACGTACTGGGATGCCAGGGCGCCAAGGAAGGCTGGAACCCTAGGACGCATTGGAAAGGGGTGAGGTTAGTGGAGGAATGCCGTAAGGAGTTCTGGGCGTACTCAGCCCACGGCAGGATGTCCGCCCAGTCACCGGGCGAATTCCTACAGTACGAGCGCAGGAATCTCCCAAGCTCCTGGTTGACCCTCTCCGACTGTCCGTTGGACTGGGGATGGTATCCGGACGTGAGGCTCACCGTGACGCCCAGCCGTTCCATGAAGGCTCTCCACACCCGGGACGTGAATTGGGGTCCTCTATCCGACAGGATGTCTTCGGGAATTCTGTAGTGGCGGAAGACGTGAGTGAACAGGGCCTCGGCTGTTTGGAAGGCAGTAGGCAGGCTAGGAAACGGGAGGAAACGGCATGATTTAGAGAACCGAACCACAATTACCGAAACGACGGTGTTACCTTTGGAGAGGGGAAGATCAGTGAGGAAGTCTATGGAGAGGTGAGACCACGGTCTTTGAGGAACGGATAAGGGGTGCAGCTTCCCATATGGCAGGTGTCGAGGGCTGGTACTCTGGGCGCACGTGGAGCAGGATGAGACGTACCTTTTCACGTCCTGTGCCATGTGGTCCCACCAATACTTGTCCCTTAAAGACTCCAGGGTCCGCTGGATCCCGGTGTGCCCCACTGTGGGCAGGGTGTGCCCCCATACCAATAGGCGGTCTCTGCATTCGGGAGGAACAAACAGACGATCTTGCGGACAGGCAGGTGGAACGGGATGTGTAGCCTGGTGTCGTCGAATCTCGTCATCCACTGCCCAGAGAATACGCGCCACAACGCGGGCCGGAGGAACGATGGAGACCTCCTCTGTGTTCTTGGGATCCGCTCCGTGCATGCGTGACAGCGCATCGGCCTTTGTGTTCTTAGAGCCGGGCCGGTAAGTGATGGTGTAGTCGAACCGGCTCAAGAACAAGGCCCATCTTGCCTGGCGCGAATTGAGTCGCCGAGCCGCCTTGAGGTACTCCAGATTCCAATGATCTGTCCATATGAGGAACCTGTGTTGTGCCCCCTCCAACCAGTGCCTCCACCTCTTCAGCGCCTCCACCACCGCCAGGAGCTCCTTATCCCCCACGTCGTTGTTCCGCTCGGCAGGACAGAACTTCCTGGAGAAGTAAGCACACGGAAACAGTTTAGACGGGGAGCCTTGGTGTTGGGAAAAGACCGCCCCCACGCCGACCTCTGAGGCATCCACCTCTACCACAAACGGGAGGCTGGGGTCCGGGTGTTTCAATACCGGGGCTGTGGTGAACCGAGTCTTCAGGGTGGAAAAGGCGCTGTCCGCCGCCTCGGTCCACACCCAGTGGCGAGGTCCGCCCTTTAACAAGGCGGTCAGGGGCGCAGCAATGGAACCGAAGGAACGGATGAACCGCCTGTAGTAGTTGGCAAAGCCCAAAAAGCGCTGGAGTGCCTTGACAGAGGTCGGAACGGGCCAGGATCGAACTGCCTCCACCTTATCGCTCTCCATTTCCAGGCCGGTGTCGGTGATCCTGTATCCCAGGAAAGAAACAGAAGACCGGTGAAAAACACATTTCTCCGCCTTGACGTACAGGCGGTGTCTGAGCAGCCTGCGCAATACCTCTCTGACATGCAGAACATGCTGATCGTATGAGGGAGAGTAGATCAAGATGTTGTCAATATATATGGCCACAAAACGGTTCAATAGATCTCTGAATACCTCATTGATGAAGGCTTGGAATACTGAAGGGGCATTCGTGAGACCATACGGCATCACCAAGTATTCATAATGGCCCGAGGTGGTACTGAAGGCCGTTTTCCATTTATCCCCCTTCCTCACTCGTACCAGGTTTTACGCGCTGCGTAGGTCTAACTTGGTGTAATGAGTGGCTCCAGACATCTGTTCTACCGTGGCATGTATAAGAGGGAGTGGGTACCTGTATTTCCTAGTACTGCCGTTCAGAATCCGGTAATCCACACGAGGTCTGAGGCCTCCATCCCTCTTTTTCACAAAGAACACCCCAGAGGAGACCGGAGAGGTAGACGATCTAATGTGTCCATGCACCAGGCTCTCCTGTACGTAGGTCTCCATGGCCTTCGTCTCCGCCACGGACAGTGGGTAGACCCTACTGCGGGGTAGCGGAGCGCCTGGGAGCAGGTCGATCGCGCAGTCCCAGGGACGGTGAGAAGGAAGACAGGTGGCCTTGGTCTCGGAAAACACCTCTCGTAGGTCTAGATACTCAGATGGCACAACAGTAGATAAGTCGGATACGGGAGCAGGACTCTCAATGGAAGTAGAGCATACAGACATACTGTTACAGGTCTCATTGCATTCTGACGCCCAATGCGTAATATGTCCTCCCCTCCAATCTATCCCCGGGTTGTGTGCCATCAACCACGGCATGCCCAGAACGACCGGGTGCGAAGGAGAGGTGATAAGAAGGAACCTTATCCATTCCACATGGTGAACCCCAATGACTATCCTCAGGGGGGTGGTTGTCCGCGTAACCTTACCACTCCCGACGGGCCTCCCGTCCACGGCCAGCACCGTTATGGGGGTCTCCAACTCCTCCGTGGGGATGTTCCAGGCCCTCACCACGCCCTCGTCCATGAAGTTACCTGCCGCTCCTGTATCCAATAAGGCTGACAACGGGCTAGCAGCAGGGTAATCGTGTAGGGTTATGGGTAACTTAAAAACAGTATGCTTTGTTAATGTGTTATCATGGAGTTCGATAAATACTTTATCGACATACATGGTCACACAATGGATGGGTTTTATTGATATTGTAATATGACCAGTGCTCGAAGTGGGGTGGTACTCACTGTTACACAGTACCGGCACCTCTACATGCACTTTTTCTTGCATACTGATGCCTCTCGCATGTAGGCGGTACACAACCACTGACAGAGAAAGCGTCAGTGTCAGAGAGATTGGTAATGATCCTAACGTTACATAAACTACACTACCCAGAGGGCACTACGTGACTTACTTCAGATCTCTTGACAAATCACGTAAAGGCAAGCAGTCAGCCCACACTATCAGAAGTTCGGTTCTCCAAGGACGCTAGTTAGAAAATGCTGTCGCCTGATCATAACATATTTTTCACTGCTGAAAACCTAAAAAGAAGTATGTCTTTTTTAAGTCGCTATGCTAGCCTGGCATTAGAAAGGTACTATAAGAGCGCGTGTGCCAGAGCCAGACACGTCAACAGAGATCCAAGTCCAACCAGAAACATTGGGTACATTTCATGAGCTTCAAACTTACGTTAATTAAAACCCTTCACACTCTCATTCTAAAGTGTCAATCTTGGTACCGTTGGAAAGAGGAAGATGAGACGAAAAGAACGAGTTGTGGCTCATCCCTGTGGGTTAAGGACAGCCGGAGCTATAACGCCTCAAATTCGGTTATGTTTTATAGACAGCTTTTTTACTAAACACGTTACAGACAGAAGGTAAAAAATAGCTAGGATTTCAAAAACGTATAGAAATATTGTAAGAAATGTGTGCAGCATTTTGATGTTGAATAGTTTATATGGCCTCAAAATTTGCCAACTAGTCCAGGAGCCCTGGGGGCTTGACAATATGCATTAAAAAAGCCTTATTCATCATCGTTTACATGCTTTTACACAAAAAACTAAATATACATATGTTCTTTTTTTGGGATAAATATTTAATAAAAACAAAATTAAATGATCCAGGATGTTGGATTTCATTAATCCATGTTGTAGCCCTGAGTCCAAAACCCTAAGCCACTTCACTTCCAGAGGCCAAAAGGTCAACCAAAAAGGACCTAAAACCCCTTAGACCTTGAAGGTTGATGTGAGCAGAATTGCTAGCATTAATGGGGAGTCTGCAGCTACCAACCTTAATGTTACCTTAGTCAATGACAGCGATGTCAACAATAACGTGAGTAACAAAACACATGTATGGCCTTGACTGTTTGTCAAGGGACACACACACACAACTTGTTCTTATAAATAACAATAATTTGTTGTTGTACCAGCAATATCTCGAAGTTTTGTTTTTCACTGTAGAAATGTCAAATGTCATAATGATTCGCCAATGCAAGAGAGTACCGGCACCTTTTTTTCCCCACTTCAAGCACTGAATATGACTTAAAAAATTATTGGAGCAAATTTGGAGTATCATTATTTTTCATGTGAGCGATGTGCGGCTTTGAGTGGAGCGGATGAAATAGGTGTGTAGTTGTGGAGCGGAGCAAACCAACCCCTCAGTGAGCTAGGACCCTGGTCACACCTATGTATAGACTACATTACAGACCTAACCGCTTCACATGGCTGTACCACTATTGTGGTTAGAGTGGACCGGTTTTCCAAGTTTTGCATCCTAATACCATGCAAGGGGGTTCCCACCGCCCTCCAAACCGCGGAGGCTATTTTTCAGCAGGTCTTCAGGTCCTACGGTCTCCCTGAGGACATCGTCTCGGACCGGGGGCCTCAATTCACCTCCAGGGTTTGGAGGACGTTCATAGAGAAGCTGGGGGTCTCCGTTAGTCTGACGTCCGGCTACCATCCCCAATCGAACGGACAAGCCAAACGGACCAACCAGGAGATCGGACGCTTCCTACGAACGTACTGTACGCACAAGCCGGAGAAGTGGTCTGAGGGTCTACCCTGGGCTGAGTACGCCCAGAACTCCCTTCCGCGCTCGGCCATGGGACTGACACCGTTCGAGTGTGTCTTGGGTTTCCAACCTCCTTTAGCCCTGTGGCACCCGAGTGACACGCACATCCCTACGGTTGATGAGTGGTTTAGACGCCCGAGGACATCTGGGCAGCAGCGCACACACGCCTCCAACGAGCCGTACGGAGAGCTCAACATCAGGCGGATCGACACCGTGTGGAGGCTCCCGTCTATCGACCTGGGGACCAAGTGTGGGTCTCCACCCGGGACATGCGCCTTCGTGGGCCCTGCAGGAAACTGTCTCCAAGATACATCGGACCTTTCCCCATTCTCTGCAGAGTCAATGAGGTAGCAAATAGAGTATGTTTACCCTCTCAGTACCGCATCTCACCTACCTTTCATTTGTCTCTCCTCAGGCCGGCTGTTCCGGGTCCCTTGGACACTAACACGCAATAAAGTTCTGCAAAAAAAAGTTTGCCATCCGAACAACAACTAGCTTAGCTCTCCCAGCTTAGCTCTCCCTTCTCCCATTTCTTTAAACTTTCAATTTTTAGATTGTTAGATTTTTTACTTTTAGCAGAATGGCAGATGGATGTGAAGAAGTAGCTTTGGTGGCGAATATAGGACTGGGCAGGATCGACTCTCAGCACTGGGCAAGATCTTTTATTGGAACTTAATGCAAAGATGTGCTGTACAACCGCGTCATAGAAGTCTTTTTAAAAGAGAAAGGACTTTGTTTTCAAATAATGAGCAGCTGGTGAGTTTGCTGAATTTTTATATATTTTTACTAGCAGGGCCTTAACTAGGGATGGGCCGATACCGATACCAGTACATTTAAGTACAGGAAAGAATGAAGGATGCAATTCGGTGCATACTGTAACTGTAGAAAACGGCATGAGCAACGGCCCGGACCTAACCTCTGAAAGCCACCTTCAGCGAGGAAAGACAAATGTCAGTAGTTTGCAAAACTTCTGGGTTAACAAAATAGTGGTATTTCTGAGTTCTGACATACTAACTTTAAGAAATATAACTTAAAAGAAATACGATGTAGCCTATTTATATTTTGTTCAATAGATTACATTGATGGTACAGCTAATTGTGTCAAAGTCATGACATTCTATCTATTACTCCACCTATTACCCCTCTATTTGTGTTTTTAACAGTTTATAAAAGCAATTAAGCATCTCAGGGGTTTTTGGTATATGTTTTGCCAATATACCACAGCTAAGTGCTGTGTCCAGGTACTCTGCGATATGTTGTGCATACCAATACCAGTAGAACAACACTTGGTATTTTAGCCATTCTTGTACAGTATCCTTTGTGCCTTAATGGGAATCATGTATGTTGATTGCCCTGGTATATAAGGCCATATTCCATGGGTATGACATTGATTTTTACTGTTCGATGCATTGTGCCTACGAACAACAGTTGGCGGGGGGATTTTAGCCATACACCACACCTTATTGCTTACACAGTACCACGCTTATTTGACAGTCAGTGTTCAGGATGTAGAACACCAGTGTATAGTAAAGCAATAATTAGGCACATCAACTAGCTAATGTCTGCCTATTATCGCCCAGCCTTTATTATCAGGTACTTCAGGATTTAGTGGCAGTTCCTCAACTTCTCTTTGCTGGACCTCTGCTTCTCTTCGCTGGACTTGAGCTTCTCTTTGATGGACCTCAGCATCTCTTTGATGAACCTCAGCATTTCTTTGCTGGACCTCAGCATCTCTTCACTGGACCTCAGCATCTCTTTGCTGGACCTCAGCATCTCTTCGGTGGTCCTCAGCTTCTCTTTGCTAGACCTCAGCATCTCTTTGATGGACCTCAGCTTCTCTTTGATGGACCTCAGCATCTCTTCACTTGACCTCAACATCTCTTCGCTAGACCTCAGCATCTCTTTGATGGACCTCAGCTTCTCTTTAAAGGACCTCAGCATCTCTTTGATGGACCTCAGCTTCTGTTCGATGGACCTCAACATATCTTTGCTAGACCTCAGCATCTCTTTGCTGGATCTGAAGACAAAAGACTTTAACAAACTACTGCTGACACATGATGATGAAATACATAAAAAACTACAGACAGGTGAAGACAAAATACATTAACAAACTACAGACACATAAAGACAAAATAAATTTCCAGAGAAGCTTAATCGCGAACGCACACAAATGTAATGAGAGGCTATCCAAAATCTCAAGTACAAATTTCGTTGATTAACAACGGATTCTATTTTAAATATCTTACTTCGCTTTAACATGGTTTCTAATGGTATTTTATGTTGTATTATGTTTTTCATTTCTGAAGAAGCATCTACTTGCAGTTTTGATGGGAGCTAATTAAACCAATGCTTGGATTATTTTATTAGTAATCCCAAATTTTCCAAACAGGTTATTACAAATTAATTCACAAATCTAAAATGAAATGCTGATTCAACAAATATTGTTTCATAGTTTAGGTGTTACAACAGAAATGTTTTACACCTATCAAATTGGAAACAAACAAACAGTTGGATGAACTGTCTAAACGTAGTAGTTAAAATTTGTGATAGGATATCCAATGCTACACTGATTTGTCAAACATCTGAGAATCCTTTGTCTCAAACTTGTCTTCACAACATGTCCCTTTAGTAATTTGTCTACATTAATAAGACATGAATAAATGTATTAATAATACATTTTATGTATTGAAGCAATATATGCTAGTGCCTTTTATGTATTTGATTTGGGGAATTACATTTTTATCTTAATTTTACCTTTATTTAACCAGGTAAATTGACTAGGAACAATTTCTTATACACAGCAATGACCCGGGAGCAATTAGGGAATCAAACTGACAACCTTCCGACTACAAGTCGGACTCCCTAACCAGAGTCATCTGCCCCCCCCCAATAAAAAGAAAATTTGAGGTGGCTGGTAAAATTTGGGCGTTCACCAGCCACAGTGACATTTTTTTATTTATTTCCCACCCTGATTAACAAGCAATTATCATGCATAACTGCCTGTCTTGGAAAAATGTTGATAGATTACTTATAAGTAACATATGTTGAATATTGAAATCACATGTCACACTATCATCACTATGTTCTATAAAAGCTATTTCTAGATTGTTTTGCAGTCACAGTTATTTTAACACCTATGGTCCATATTAGCAAGGTAAAAAATAACAGTTATTTTGCACTTTAATAAAAAAATGATCATATCACTCATATTCATGTGGTATAGTGTATATTTAGGTCTGTTATTTGTGTTAAAATATTACATTTTTCATCAACATTTCATTTTTTAAATAAAATAATGGAAATGTTTTGGTCTGTTTATCCAATTCATCGATTAGTTGAAGAAATAATTGACAGATTTATCAATTTTTTTAATAATCGTTAGTTGAAACCCTACTGGAAATAGACAGAGGCCACATCCTTGATCTTTTTCACTCGTTCGGCTTTGGGACACTTGTGCAAATGGTGGAGATGAATCACAACCACTTAATTTACCAAGTATGATTTTACAAACTGTGCTTAACTGTGTGTTAGTTACTGACAGCTATAAACAATACACGGACAAAGCAGTCAATGGCCAACCTGGTGAACTTGTAATAAAACCATTGGTTGAAAAGACCTTCAGTAGCTAGCTGCTATTTTTCTTAAAGGTCACCATGTGGACTATGTTTTTAAGTACCTACGCACAGTGACTAACCATCATGCTCTGTATATAATATATCAACAACAAAGCCAGCGAATCAAACCTGAATCCTACAGGTATGACCCCTGCGTTCTGAGTTCTAATTAAAGATGAAGTGTGCATGCCTGAAAGTAGATTAATGGCAACAAGGTGTGGCTGCTGATTATATGGATTCATGCAAAGAACAATGTAGACGAAATCAACTCTTCTACAGAGATGAATCAAATCCAATAGCTGAGTTTACTAATAACATTAACGTGCATATGGAAGAAAGCACCATGCTAGAGTCAGATGAGTGTTGATGTTTTTTTTGACTAGAGAGGTCAAATGGTCCCCATAGGGGTCAGGACCAGCTACAGAGTACAGTGACATTCGACACTGAAAAATATATATCTTTGATCCAACTTAAAACTTTTAGAGCAATGAATCACACATAATGTATATTTGTTATGCTTACCTAACGTAAAATAAATAAATTTGTTCAACCCGTGATTTTTAGGTTGTTCCCTTAAATGTTATTCAATCTGGTTTAACATGTACTTTTTAAGTTGATCATCACAGCCAATCGTCACATTTAAAGTTGAGCCAATGTAAATCATGTAATTAGTCACATTTGCATATCTACCAGCATGTCTACCTAAGTAAATGTGGCAGATACCAACTTTTGAGTGTTTACAGCTTTCATACCACACTGACATTCACTTCAAAATTGTATTTTTACAAATTAGAATATCCAACTGGTAGAACATCCAGCAGCTGTAATATTTTATAACCCACAACTTGCAGTGGAAAGAACAGCAATAGTGAAATACTTACACAAGATTAGCTAAACTACATAGACTGAACACTCTTCTCATTAATGGTTGCAATAAATTAAACCACCTACTTAGTTTGTATTAAGTTTGAAGAGTAAAGATTATAATTTTCATTTAATAATCAAACAAAGTAATCTATACATGAATTCATAAAGCAGAACATGAATTAAAACAAACAATTCTTAAAAAGAAAATGTGCAGAAAAGCATCCTGGGATACTGTATGTCAACACTTGAGGGAATATGGTGTAGCCTAAAAAATATTATTTGAGTCGACAATCTTTAGGTTTGCACATCCCAGGCAATTTAGATTTTGTCAAAATAAAAAATAAAATAGGTTATACAATAACATTTTATTATTTTAACTGAATGGAATGAGAATAAATGCATTGG
>JACXGM010040317.1:0-10466 GCA_016801145.1 Umbra pygmaea
GCACCCTACGCAGGGCAGAAGTCCCCATCACTGCCCTGGGGCGTTGGGAAAGATCTTTAGACCAGAGGGAAGAGTGCCCCCTACTGGCCCTCCAACACCACTTCCAGCAGCACTGGTCTCCCATCCAGGGAATAACCAGGCCCAACCCTGCTTAGCTTTAGAAGCAAACCAGCAGGGCAATACAGGGCTCTATGCTGCTATATTTGATGGAACTGGTAATGTTGTGAGGGTGGAAGGAAGAATCTATTCAAATTAATATCAACAAATCCTACAAGCTAATGTCCAAAAGACAGTCAAGACTGAGTGCAAAGATTATTCAAATGACAGGGTGCTCAAACTGTTACACCCTACACCATGTTCAATTATGTTTAATATTTGAAATCTCTGGAAAGCACAAACACATGAATCATGTATAAACATGGGCAGAAGTGTGTCATGTTTCACTTAGTATCTTGTATAGGTCAGTTCCACTTCAGTTCACAGAAAGACTCATTGTAACATTTTTCCCCAGGTTGCACAAACATGTGTATACAACTGTACATGACAGCACACAGTTCTGTGGCAGCTATGGTCGGTCTCTGATTCAAACTATGTAACTGAATGTACAACATTATAGGCCAAATCCTAAAGGTTTGAACAGTAAATCCCATGTGTGTCATCATGGATAGAGTAAAGTAAAACAAGTAGAAATGGTTAGCATGTTTATTGTCATAGAAACTCTTAGAAGACGCATTTAAAATACGAAGACCAGATTGTTGAGGTACAGATATCACACGATAAAGTGGTGCAAAAGGGGCAGAGCTGTACCGTGTTGTACTTCAGCCAACTGAATAAAATGTCGGTGGCAGTTTTTAAAAGAAAACCATACATTAAACGGCCACTAGGTGGCTCCAGGGTGCACATTCATCCAAAGCAATTGCTCAGGAAATTCAATATTAAACAACTTTTAACAATTCTTTAACAATAAAACAACTAAATGTTTTATTTGTGGCGCTTTAGTCATTAAACCATTGTCCTACAAAATAAATATCTCATCTAAACTGCCTATTGTACATTTAAAATACCTTTTCATGCACGAGAAAACATCTCTTTTCTTTGCCTCAATCATTTGCACGAGACAGATTTAATTGAAAATAAAATGTCCATGACGGTTTCATTCAACTAGTTATATACTATATAAATGTACAGTTTCACTTTGTAGGACAAAAATGGGTAACAAACAACATACAGTAGTGTTCTTAAAGTAATGGTTCTGAGTAATTTAACCCTAGATTCCTTTGCACCTTGACCTCGAGCCAAACAACCCCCCATAAGCTTTTTTCCCTTGTTATAACATCGGTCAAGTTAGCTCTATCAGCTGAACGGCTTAACATACAGAATACACCAGTAGGTCAAATCCTTAAAGCTTAGACTTACAACGTAACTGCAGGACTGCAGTTACAAATACTAAAGTGTTTTATTATCAGAGAACCGGGAACTAATACCAAATTTATAGTTTCATTAATTGTAGCATGGTATTCTCCCGTCCGTGCCCTTATTATTCTTACAATGAAAAATTTGCTATATGCACAGCAGACTTCTTTTTGACGTTAAAAAATACATGTATTTTAGAGACAAGATAGTAATTTAAACTGAGAAGGTAAAATGCAGAAAATGACGCAAATTTCTTTTAAATATGAAGGCAAGTCGCATCTTCTCTGCAGCAAGTATGCTGCTTGCCAGTGCACACACTTTACACAACACATTGTTGCAGCTTGTCTAAAGGTAGCTACAAGCCTTTTCAACCATTTTAATTTATTGAAGCAACCACTTTTCTGTCCTACAAAATGTGGCTAAACAAGTTAATCTAATTTCAGATAGGCTCTCTAGGTAATATGTCAGTAAATTGGTAATTGCAGGCAGGGTAGAAAAATTGATGCTGGGTATGTGATCTACCGAATATCATCGTTCTTTCTTTTTTGTCCAGTTTGTATAATTTGATTTGCCTACTTAGTGTCTATTCTCATGTACTCAATAAAAACACTATTATATAGTTTATCTGCTTGGATGCCAATTATTTGATATTTTACATTGTGTTGTTATTTATACAGATTCTAATTGATTATTTTCGCAAGTAAGACTGGGCTATTAAGACAATAAAAAATCCCTTATGTATCAACCAGTTTGAATATTGAAATACTGTACACGTATCCACAAGTTCTCGCTTGGGAATAGCTGGATTCATCTAATTAGCACATGGGGGGTGTTGGGTATTTAACATTTGTAACACAATGACTATAGCTGAGTGCCCATCAATGGTCATCAATTTCTATAAAAATTATGCGTGCTTTGTGAGGGTAGCCATGCAGCAACGATATTATAGAAGATCAGTCAGCAGACGCAAGATGAGACAGACATACACATTTTAGATGGGATAACATTTTGTAATAATTGTAATGATGGATATTGAGCTAATGTCAGCAATGTCATTATGAATTACCAATAAATATTGGTTGTACAAGTAAAGATGAAGTTACTATTTTTATATTTTTCTGCTGTGATTCCTTTTCAACAAGTTAGCATTTTGTTATGCTTCTGGCTACAGAGTGTCGAAAAACAATTTGGTAGCTATTTAAAATGACAATGACTTCACAAATCACTATATTGAGCATGTACAGTAGTCACATTCCTACCATAAACTGTGTTGGAGTTCAATTCCTAAACTGGGTTGGAGGTAAATTCCTACCATAAGATGTGTTGGAGGTCAATCCCAACCATACGCTGGGTTGGAGGTCAATCTCGACCATACGCTGGGCTGGAGGTCAATCCCTAACATACGCTGGGCTGGAGGTCAATCCCTACCATACGCTGGGCTGGAGGTCAATCCCTAACATACGCTGGGCTGGAGGTCAATCTTGACCATACGCTGGGCTGGAGGTCAATCTCTACCATACACTGGGCTGGAGGTCAATCCCTAACATACGCTGGGCTGGAGGTCAATCCCTACCATACGCTGGGCTGGAGGTCAATCTCTACCATACGCTGGGCTGGAGGTCAATCCCTACCATACGCTGGGTTGGAGGTCAATCTCGACCATACGCTGGGCTGGAGGTCAATCTCTACCATACGCTGGGTTGGAGGTAAATTCCTACCATACGCTGGGATGGAGGTAAATTCCTACCATAAGCTATGTTGGAGGTCAAGTAGCGTCGGATGCTCTTCAGGTTCTCCACCTCCTCCTGTTCCTCCTCGGCAGTGATGTCTTTGGGTTCAAAGTAGACTAGCTTGACCAGGGTACCACCAATGTCCATCCCAAACCAGGGGAAGGCTGCAAAGAGAAGGGAAGGACAGAAAAAGTCACAGGACCAGAAGAGATGAGAAATGAAATGCAAAAGAGGAGGACTGTTTTGAAGTGTCAGAAATTCATTTTATGCTGAAATGTTTTAATGTAAAATCCCTGGGATGCAGTTGTTTTAAGAACCTGTCACATTTTGGTTGGGTTGGTTAATCCCAAACTATAATATTTATTATTCTTGTGCTAAAATATGCATATTCAATCTGCCAACAACAGATCAGTGTTTTCTTAAAATGCATTAAGGTTTCTCACATTTTGTAATAGACATGTTTTACTGGTTTATACTGTATCCTACAATTCAAAATGACTTGTCCACGTTACAGGACGGAGCGTGACCCTGGACTGTCCCTCGCAGCAACACCCGAGCCAAACCTAGCTATGATGTTACCGTTATCTAAGTAAGCTAGCTAGCTACAGCAGCTACGGAACACAACACTTACGGGGTCTATTCTTTCTCAGCGAGTCAATCCTCTGCCTGCATGAGCTGGATGTACGTCGTTCATCGCTGACACTTCCCCCGGCCGTACTGGTCTCCATGTTGCCACTAGTACTGTTACAGTTGGACCGTTCATGTTTTGGACCCGACTGCAGCGCAGGCGGAACCGCAGGCTGAACCGCTTCGTCCTCGTTCTCCATGTCTACGGATTTTCTCTTGCCCTGACAGCCATTCAGTTGTTCCATTGAATGACACTGCAGAATGGAGACTTGATATAATATAATGGGTTTAACTCCTGTTTTCTGATTGAGACAAGGGACTTAAATAGACAGATTGCTAGATCATTTTTTGCCGATGTTTGATGTATCAGTTCGTTTTCAAAACAAGATGACGCTAAAAGGATTGATCGGAGCGCTGAGCCAATCCGCTCATGTTGGAAATATTGTATTAACTTAATTGGTCAATATTGGTTCTGCGTTAAAAGAAGGCGGGCCATACGCCTTGACTGGTCATCTGCTTAACAGATACAGAGATGGTGTGGTCAGCGGAGATGTGAAACAGAGTTAAAATTCTATTAACGCCCATTTGTTTACGAAAGAATTCCACAAGGAGTGCTCTCCTTCAAAGAGTGAATGGGAGTTAATAGGTCGCCAGCGAAAAAAAAGCATTAATTAGTATGTAAATATTAAGCTTAACATTACATTTTTTATAGATCAGGTAATTAACTTGTTCACTTTAATATCATATCTAATTGGCATCATCTCACGAACTAGGTTATGAGAAATAAATATGTTTCTAAGCACATATCATAGCTTTCTCGGGGTGTCAAATTTTACGGCGGTTTGGAGCAAGTTACGCCATATCAACAACAGCATAGCAGCCATAGACCATACATATTACTGGACGTAGCATCTGTTCGTAGGAATGTGATGCAAATGCGGAAGTGCCTTAAACCTGCATTCTATCTGATGCCGCGTTCCATTTGTACTCGGAGGTTGGAAATTCCCAGTTCCTAGAATTTTACTGGAACGCCCGCCCAAGTGGGAAATTCCTAGTCGCAAGGTCTGAGATATTTCACTACCCCCAAGTTAATTTTCCAAGATGGCAACACCCTGTATCAACAGTAACTGAAAGTTGTTGTTACTGTTCATTTTTAGTAATCGTTTTATTTGTTTTTCACAAATATTGCCGTACACACAGTAATGTCCAACTGTTATGTCTGGACATGTTGCTAAGGCGTCAGAAGGCGTGCAAACACACCGAAATGCGTTTTATCAACTGGTTTTGCTAAAAATGGCTAACATGGCTAGTTGTATGCTACTTGTTTTACAATTTGTCATTCCCAGTTTCGATCTCCCACTTCAGAGCCAACTGGAACGCAGCATGAATTCCAGCTGGGGGTAACACATGTGGTTGCAAAAGAGGTCAGTGTCTGTAGAAATCTATGAGACTAATGCTGCGTTCCAGACACAATTTTTAGCCCGTAAGTTACAACTTCAAGTCACGACTTACGATTTGGTAGCGTTCCAGGCAAAAGTCATGACAACAACAAAAGCTGACCTATGCCTAACAATGTTAATGTTAGCTAGCGGCTACCTAACGTTGACGTTAGCTAGCACAAGCTGATACTAACAATTTCTAGTCGCCATCCTATTTTGGGCTTCATTTAATAAACATAACCAGTAGTAGTACACAATCGTATATGTATTGTCATGATTACAGTGTGCATAATTACTTTATGTTGACTATTTATGTTTATTCAATTCTATTTCACACCGTTAACTATGGAGGACCAAGTCTGCCAAAATAATAAATAAATAAATATATGCATCAATAAAATATTTATACATAAAAATATACATAAAAATAGAAAAATATAAAATTATACATTTATTAATCAATATTATTTTCCTATTTATTTATTTATGTGATAATTTATTTCAGTTTTTATACATTTTTATATTAATTTATTTCCATATTCTTTTATTTCTGTATTTATTTATTTCAATATATATTTATTTCTGTATTTCCAGATCCTTAAGCTAATGAGGATGCTGTCAATCAAAGCATGTCACGGTGTCACCTTTTTCCCCATTGGTTGATCGGTATCAGAGTGTGAAAATCGATTTTACATGCCTAGATTACTACGTTAGTAGGCTTCATACAGTCTCTTGCCAGAGATTTGAGTCTTGGCTACCCTAGTTGAAAATGCTAGCTTTGGTTATTGATTATTAACTTTTTCGCGTGGAGGTTCTTGCTGAAAGTTTATTGAAGTAATTAGCATCTAACTACACAGAAGTTGACCCTGCCGTGTAGGAATTTGGATGAAGTGTGATCATTGCCATAATTTTTCGATATACGATTCCGTTAATGCCGGAGCAGTCGGACGCCCTTCTCATTGTAGCCTATCCATTTCATCAAAGAATAGAACCGCCAGTGCAATGTTCCGTTGTCTTTAAAACACACGCACACAAACACACCAAGTCAATCACACACACAGAGAAACTAAGTTCGCCGGAGCGAGAGAGCAGCTACGGTAGTTAACGGAGCACAACAGGCGACACCGAAGCCACAATAAAACGCAACTAATAGTTGGATTTTCTGTTTGTGACATTGCATCTCGTTTTGGGGTTGGTGAAAGAATCATTTATCATACAAACCAACCCCGTGTTGTACCCTTGGTTCCTCCCCAGCTGCGTTTTTTACTTTCACAATCTATTTCTATCACAGACCGTATATATGGTTTCTATCTCCCGCTCTTGGCTTGCTTGCTATGGCTGAACGATTAAGTCCCGCCCTCTCATTAGCTTAAGGATGTAGAAATGCGGAAATAAATATATACGGAAATAAATAAATACAGAAATAAAAGAAAATGGGAATAAATGAATATAAAAATAAATAAATACAGAAATAAATGATCACAGAAATAAATAAATAGGGAAATAATATTGATTAATAAATGTATAATTTTATATTTGTATATTTTTATGTATAAATATTTTTATTGACGCATATATTCATTTATTTATTTATTTCTTATTTTGGCAGACTTGGTCCTCCATAGTTAACCACCTGCGTCTGTACAGCATCAACAGGGGTGGCCATTATTGTTTATGTGTGTGTGTTCTCAAACTGTAACTGGGAGTACAACAACCTGGTACGAGTTCACGAGTAGTAAGTTACGGGTTTGACTGCCGTTCCAGGGCAATTTCACTGGTAGAAGGTTGTGAAAACATGAGATATGGGTTGCTTGGAACGCACCATAAGACCCACTTTACACTTCATTTATTACCTCAGTAAACATTTTCATAATGACTTTATGGTCCCAATCGCTAGTTTTAAGTCTTCTGCAATACAGAATGATGTTCATTTTTGAATTATGGTCTTGTGCATCCGGAAAGTATTCACAGCACTTTATTTTTCCACATTTTGTTATGTTACACCCTTATCCCAAAATTGATTAAATTCATTATTTCCCTCAAAATTCTACAAAAATATCACATAATGACAATGTGAAAGCAGTGTGTTTGAAATCTTAGACATTTTAATAAAAATAAAAAAACAAAAAAGCACATGTACGTAAGTATTCACAGCTTTTGCCATGAAATTCAAAATTGAGCTCAGGTGCATCCCGTTTCCACTGATCATCCTTCAGATGTTTCCACAACCTGATTGGAGTCCACCTGTGGTAAATTCAGTTGATTGGACATGATTTGAAAAGGCACACACCTGTCTATATAAGGTCCCACAGTTAATAGTGCAGAGAGAAGCAAGAGAGGGGGAGTTGATTGTTTGACAGCTGCAAGGGTTGCATGGCATCCTTGTGGGGATCTACTGCCACCGAGTATGAGAAGGAGAGGGCGGAAAATATTGCTTTGGATTTGCTGCATGGGAGAGTGGGGCGAGGTGGGGGCAGGATGGCTGCCGGTGTGGTGGCGGGTCGCGACGGCTGTGCGGTGAGTGAGGTCAGCATGGAGAGGAGTTCGGATGGGAGTGTGGGGGGTGCTGGTGTTGCGGTGGGGTTTGAGGAGTCATGTTATGTTCAGAGGGAGAAGAAGGGGGCACGGAAGAAAGAGGGTGGTGAGGACCAGGGGTATAAGGTGCTTGTGGTGTTTTCAGCCCCGACAGGTAAGGTGTTGCACCCGGTGACTCTCACGGCGGCGATTAGGGATCAGGTAGGGAGGGTGACGGATGCTAGGTGTTTGAGTGGTGGTAGGGTTCTAATTGTGGTGGGTAGTGTGGCTCAGAGGGATACGTTGCTGAAGTTGGAGGTGTTGAATGGGGGTAAGGTGAAATGTTTGGTGCCTGGGAGTGCGGTGAAGGTGAGAGGGGTGATCATGGGTGTTCCCGAGGATCTGTCAAAGGAGGAGCTCAAAGAGGTAGTGTCAGGAGGGGTTGTGTTGGAAGCGAGACGGACGGGCAGTAGGGCGTTGGAGTTGGAGAAGGTGAGTCCCACAGTGTTGTTGGAGTTTGGGGAGCTGTTGCCGAGTAGGGTGCACTTACGGTTTCTTAGTTTCTATGTTAGGGAATATGTGCCACCGTCACTGAGGTGTTTTAATTGTCAGCGTATGGGGCATGTGGCGGTTGTGTGCAGAGGGTAGGGTAGGTGTGGTAGGTGTGGGGGTCCACATGAATATGGCAAGTGTGGGGTAGGGGAGAAGGTGAGGTGTTGTAATTGTGGTGGGGAGCACAGTGCTGCGTTTGGGGGGGGTATGGTTTAGAAGCGGGCAGCAGAGGCACAGCAGGATAAGGTGGTGGATAAAGTCACGTATGCGGAAGCAGTGCGGAGAGTGGGGGGCCTTGGGGTAGGTGTGCAGGTGGAGAAGGAGCGGGTTGTAGGCCCAGTGTCGGAGGACGGTTTTGGTGTTCACAAGGTGGTGTTGTCTGAGACGTGTAAGCATGAGTGTGTGGTTGGTAAGGATTCATTGGTGGTGGGCAGGGTTGAGTTTTTGGCGTTTCCGTGTAGTGTGGTGTGGTGAATGTTTGAAGTCAGATTAAAGGTACAATATGTAGTTTCCCAAAACAATAAAAAAAGACATACTTTGCATATAAAAAGCTAAATACGTATATTATATATATTTCTTAGTTGTGTACTTACATTTTCCTAAATGTATCCACCAACTTTCAAACCCAGAGAAATTTGTAATATAATTCAAAGACACGGGACGTTTCAGTTTTCATTTTCATATCACCTTTGACTGCTCTAGTTGCTCTAAGTTCCAGGGAACCGCAAACATAACGTGAATAAAGTTATAATATTTTTAACAATACATTACTTTGTCTGTGAAATTTAGTTCTGCCAGAGACGCTATATTGGAAGGTTGTCATTGACGACGATAACAAAACCCATGATCCCACGCTACATCACGACGTCATCCAAGTACATCTTTTGCTGTTGTTTTCATTGAAATACGGCCAACTCTACATACTGTACGTTTAAGGGATGGAATGCCTTAAAGGGTATGTAGTGGGTGTGGGTGGGTTGGGGGGTGTTTTTTAATTCTGTAGGGTGGGGGGGGTAAGGTGGGTGGGCCGTGACCGGCCTCACACTCCGGTACAGTTGGTGGCGGTAGATGCACCTTAAGTTGGGTGCAATCTGCATTACTCCATAGAAGAAGAAGAAGTGCATGTCAGAGCACAAACCAAGCCATGAAGTCCAAGGAATTATCTGTAGATCTCTGAGACAGGATTGTATCGAGGCACAGATCTGGAATGGGTACTGAAAAATAAGAAGATACCAATGGTCATAGTGACCTCCATCCTCTGTAAATGGAAGAACTTAGGAACCACCAGGACTCTTCCTAGAGCTGGTCGCCCAACCAAACTGAGCAATCGAGGGAGAAGTGCCTAAGTCAGGGAGGTGACCAAGAACCTGATGGTCATTCTGACAGAGCTCCAGCATTTCTCTTTGGAGATAAGTGAAACATTATTTTCTGGTCTGATGAAACAAAGATTGAACTTCAGCGTCATGTCTGGAGGAATCATTGCAGAGAAAGGAGAGCGTAAGAGTTGTCCATGAGTGTAGAAGCAAGAGCAACTTTTGTTAAGTATTCTAAATAATTATTTTGCCATTTTGAATGTATGCCTCCATGTCCCCCCAATTGCCTGCAAGCTTTTGGACTTTAAGGTAATTTCTTGACTGTGCGACAGTAAGTCGCGTGGTTATGACATAATCGTTAGCATATTTTCACAAAAACAGCTGCTACGGGGTAATGGAGCTTTTTATACATGGTCCAGTTTCTTTAGAAATAAACAAATGACAAATTGAGTCTTTAAACACTTTGGATTTAAATGTATTCGCTGTCAAAGTAACCTCTAAAATGAATGGGAGTCTATGGAATGCTAACATGAAGTGATAGCCAGGTCGCATCAGAATCCACCCAGGGCTGCTTCAACTTCCGGGTCCAAGCCTTCCCCCTTGGTTGCCACTCTGTTTTCTCTATCACTCTGGGCAACCCCATTCGAGAGGCAGACTAAAGATAAAGTCTGCAAAGTTCGTAATTGCAAAACAATTTTTTGCCCCCCCATTATCGTTAGGTTGTGTATATTATATGCATCTAAGTAGAATCCTCGTCTTACCATAGTTAGCTTGAAACCCAACATTGTTTTTTGTAGATTCAATATGTTAACAATGGCATAATATTTTAACAAAAGTATTGAAACAACAGTGTCCAAAGTGTGGTTAGTAAGAACGTT
>JACXGM010040318.1:0-10350 GCA_016801145.1 Umbra pygmaea
GGAAAATACGGAGTGCTAGTGCCAATGCTATGGTTGAAGTTCAACGGTACTTAGCAGATGCATACCTTGTCTTGAATTGGTGTAGTGGGCGGAAAATACAGGGGTCTTCCCTCACCTATATTAACATGCAATGGTCCATTTAGCCATCCCTGCAACCTGTGCCCTTCGATAATTTTTGTCTGCCCTGCGAGACAAAAAAATGAATCGCCTGAGTACTGGCAATGTGGAAAATATAACGTCAATTGATTTAACAAGGAACCGAACAGGCAACCTTGTGACCACAAGTCTGACTCCTTAACCACTGAACCATCTGCGCCTTGCCATTACAGGATCATTACTTTATATATTCATATCACCAATCCATACAATATAAATGTACATTTTCTACAGTTTTATTCCCACTGTCAGATCAGCGAAGGTCACATAAGTTTGATGTTTTGGGAACACTCCAAATTAATTTATTTTGGGAACGTTTTCATTGTCTAAAAAGGTTCTATTTCATTCAATGACCAACAGTGTTGACATATTACAATTATCAACCCATTTCGAAACTGTAGTTTGTGATGTAGGAGGTGAATCGTTCAGTCCTGCCACAGTAGCGTCTGTCTAACCATGCCATGGTGGAATTACTGTTGAGTCAAGGTTTCGAAACGTTTCACGACGCCTCGAATCAAATGTAACGGAATTTAACTGTCAAGTAGAAGTGTCGAAACGTTTCACGAAGCCTCGACACAAATGGTTCAATTGTCTCAAATGTTTCAAATGCCTTGTTTTAACCATCACTATTGTTACTGTAACGATCACTCTAAGGTAAAAGAACAATAATGTTTATTCTCTCAGGTTAGTAGTCAAAAAACAAGGCAGGAACAGATCAGGCGAAGGTACAGAGGAATATCCAAAACACAATACTGAATAAACAATGCACGGGTCAGGCCAGAATAACAATCCAAGAATAAATGCTCAGTAGAAAGACGAAAATGTACTTACATTACCTCGCGAAGAGGCAATGGTGTGTGTGTGCTTTATATACAGACTGGGTGAGAGCAGGTGTACAGAATTTGGGTGATTGAGTCCGGGTTATGGGAATTGTAGTTCAGGGCCCGTATTTATCAAGCTTCTCAAAGTGCCATTTTAGTCTTAAGTTCTGAGAATTTACAAAATTTACTCCTACTCTCAAACTTAAGTGTAAAAGCAAGTTATCAAATTTCTCAAAGCTAAGAATCACTCTTACTCTCCCAGCTATTTAAGACCGCTGGAGATGTCTCTCAAGTGGTTAAGAGTTGCCAGTATGGGCTTGTGAGCTATTTATTGACAATTTTTTCATAGATTATTAATAGAACAATAGATCCTATTATAGGCAATATATAATATATCCCTTCACAGGGCATCGTATCACACGAAGTGTGGTGGAGAGGGATTGGCCAGTGGAAGCGCAGATTCCACATTCTCCACTCAGAAATTTGACTAATTCAGCAAGCATTGTTTCTTATTCTCTCCAGTTCGGTTATCTTTTGGAATCCATGGTGGCTATGATTACATCATTAACTCTAGGCTATATATAGGCAGGTCAGTTAACAGCACACTCGTTTTAAATATTTAATTGAGAAATAGTGGAAAACGTGTTGGAAACCTTTTTTGATCTTTAATTTACAATGTGTATATCATAATGGACTCACTTGAATATTCTTTATTGTCAAATGTTTGTTGAATGTCAACTCCTCTTATGAATGTCCCCATTGAATGTGAGTTTATCTGAGAATATTCTTAAACAAGTACATCTATTCAGTGATTGAATCTTGCCTATGTCGTCATCCAGTTTGCGGCACAGCAAAGTGTCGTGAATCAGCTCTAAGACTGACACTTAAGATTTAGTCCTACACTTCACTAAAAGTAGGACTGAGATGTTTGACAACTAACTTTAAAGCGCAGCATTGAGCCAATAATTTTCTTACTCTTAAGTCAAGTCTTAGCAGTGTTCTTAACTACTTAGGGACCACCATACCGGCACCGGTAGTCTTAAAAAAATAACACTGGTTCACAAGTCCAAACAATCACAGTTCACAAGTCCTATTTCTAGGTTATATATACATGTAATATATATCTACAGAAAGCTTAGACACTCAGGAATGTAGCAAATGTCACCATTCTACAGTAGCTATAACAAAAATAATAATTTCCCCTCATAATGTAAGCTACGTGCCTTGTACACATGTGTCTCAAATTAAATGGAATGTCAAACTAGAAACAAGGCTAACACCGTCATTTATTGGGTTATATATACATGTCTTATATGTCCTTAAAGCTTAGAATCTTGGGATTCTAGCAAATATCTCGGTTTTAGTGTAGGTATAAAATTCACAACGTTACGACTACTTAATGTCAGCTACGCGTCTTGAAAAAAAAGTTTTTGTTTTGACTTCATAGTAAATACATTAAGGAATAAAATCAAAGCTCACGAATGCAATATTTAAGTTTTAAATACATGTCTCATATGTCCTTAAAGCATAGAATGTTGGGGTTCTAGCAAATATCTCAGTTTTAAAATAGCTATGAAAACGAGATAATTTTTAATCATAATGTGACTTAAACAGCCAGTACCAAAAGCTGTTAGCTTGTTTACTTAACTAGCCGTTTTTGTACTTAAACGTAAATCGAATGGCAAAAGGAAAACACGGCTAGCACCCTCATTTTTTAGGTTATATATACATGTCTTATATCTCCTTAAAGCTTAGAATGTTGGGGTTCTAGCAGAAAGGAGAAAATGGTCCTACCTTTTTTTATGAATTAAGCGGCATCAAACAATTAAAAAAAACATTCTTCCTCTCCTAAATGATTTGCGCACATCTCTGTCTACGCCATTACAAGCCCCTACTGGCAACTCTTAACCACTTGAGAGACCTCTCGAGCGGTCTTAAATAGCTGGGAGAGTAAGAGTGATTCTTAGCTTTGCGAAATTTGATAACTTGCTTTTACACTTAAGTTTGAGAGTAGGAGTAAATTTTGTCAATCTCAGCACTTAATGGTCTGTGATAATGTCTGGTATGGAGTATGTGGAACCCGAATGTCAGGACCTCACACAGTGGTTAGGGAGTCAGACTTGTAGTTGGAAGGTTGCCGGTTAAATTCCCAACTCTGCCAAATGTTGTTGTGTCCTTGGGTAAGACACTTAACTCTAAGTTGTTCCAGGGGGATGTCCCTTTGAATTTTGACTAAATGATTAAATTGTAGAAATTGTAATGTAAAATGTAGATAAGAGCATCAACTAAGTCAGTGTATTGGTGAATGGATAGATTAAATAAGACAGCAAATGCAATGTTTGCAAAGTGATTTCATGGTCACTTGTGAAATTATTTTGAGTATTTTTAAAATACAAAAATACAGTATTTTATTTTGACACATGGTGTGGCTGCTGTATTGTGTTGTTTATTTTGATACAATTAAATTTAAGGTATTTTGGATATTTTTTTAAATACATTTGGATTTATCATTGTTCATCCCTGCACACCAGTAATACTTGAGTATAATAAACATTGCATGTCTTTATGCAACTGTAATTTACATTATTTCCAACAGCTGCTGCAAAACACTGAATGCGACGGTTAGACAGAAAATATAACTGCAAAAATAAAATGAAGTAGTTGCCTTTACAGGTTTGTGTGATTTATTTTTAGCAAATAAGAGGTGAAAAGGTACACAATTTCTTTGAGATAGGAATTTTGGGTTTTCATGAGCTGTATGCCAAAATCATCAGTATTAAAACAATAAATGACCTGAAATATTTCAGTCAGTGTGCAATGAATCTAAAATATATGAAAGTTTAATTTTTATCATTACATTATGGAAAATAATTAACTTTATCACAATATGCTAATTTCTTGAGAAGGACCTGTAGCTACTTTTGAAAAAGTAAATGTAACATGAAAGATAATATAAAAAATGAAAAAGTAAATGTGAATGTCGCTGAGTATAATACTACTTGAGTAAAATAAAACATTTTTACCCTGGATACTCTACAGTACAGTAGGAGCTATGGCAAATAGGCTAACGTTTTTGTGCAGGTTTTGTAATGTTTCTCTGAAGACAGTTAAAGGATATGTAGATCATCAGCTATTACACCGACATGAAGCTAATGGTGTTTATCCATGCTGTTTTAGTGACTGTAAACAACAGTTTATCAAGTACAACACTTTAGGAGCTCATGTTTACCGCAATCACAAGGACACAGTTTTACAGTTTGATGATATACAAATATCATTTTTATGTAACAACTCAAGTTGGCAGACACAATGCATAGATCTGAATGGTCTTCTTGCACATCTCAGGTCACATTTGTCTAAAAGGGAGTTAGTACATTGTCCATTCACCAATTGTGACAAAGGCTTTGAGGTAAAATCATCTTTCACTGCCCATATTTCAAGAAACCATAAACATACAGCAATTAATGTAAATGTCAGTGTCCTCTCAGCACTCAGATGTAATTGGATAGTGAAATAGGCCAGGGTGGAACTGAAGATATGATAGATGAAACGGATATGAGAGTTCGTACATGCAAAGTCTGTGCTTGTTTTACATGTAACTTCAGGCAACCATTCAGATGATTGTTGAAGAGATAAATGGTTTGAATCACATTTGTCATGAGAATACAACAAGGCATATGAAAGATGCACTCAAAGCCAAAACAAACCAGTCTGATAGTGAGGCAGTTTTTGAAAGTTGGCCTGAAGTGAATTTGCATAAACAATGGAACTCTCCTCTTTCTACTGTATGTCATAAGGCGTTACTTCCAGAATATTTTTTATATGTACACCCACAAAATGTACATCTTGGCACAGATGAAAATAGAAGGGACCGTTTTTCTCAATATATGCCTATCAAGGAGACCTTAAAATCTATGCTAAAAAATCCAGTTGTGTGGCAGGAATGTGTCAAGTCTCAAAATTGTCCAATGAGGTGTTAAAGCAGTCTAATATTAGCTTACCGTTGATCTTATATCAAGATGCTTTTAAGGTTGTAAATCCTCTTGGATCATCCAAGAAAAAGCACAAGATTGTAGGGGTTTACGCTAGCAAGTTTTGAGCCCTTCTATTGCTCTTGTATTGACAACTTGCAGTTATTGCTTTTGAGCAATCAATCAATCAACTTTTATTTGCAGACTCATGGTCCATTAGAAAAACACACACACAGACTGAAATACAATGCATATATCATACAGGTAATAATAAATAGATGATTAAATAAAAATATGTATAAAAAGGGAAACATCCCCAGCAATTACAAAAGGCATTTATACCAGTGCTTCCACATAGCTGAATGGTAACGCACATTACTAAGACACAGAGTTGCTAGCACCATGATAATATAGTTTAGAGAATTATCTAGCCACACAATAAATTTGTACATCAGTTCTCAATAGTGCATGAAAAGTGTTGACTCTTGCCTGGCAAAACAAGTCACTTGCACCACACCACCTAGGTTTCCTGAGTAATTCCTCATGCAGTCATTGTAGGCAACCTGAAGTTTATGTATGCTTGCCTTTTTAAATATAGCCCATAAAGAGGAAGTATAAAAGACAGTGCAGTACACTCTAAACAGTGTCATTTAATATGATCAGAGCACATGCAAAATCTCCTGGCCAACATGTTAGCTTGTGCATATAAAGAATGACATTGTCTATACATGTCGTCATCATTAGACATTCTATCCGTTAAAACGTGCCCCAAATATTTAGTTTTTAAACTAATTTCTAGCACTTGTCCAGACAGATATAAAGTAGGGAAGTTAAGATCCTTATCTTCTTTCGTTCTACACATCATGACAACACTCTTTTTAGCATTGTATATAACATCATGTTTTGGCACATACTCTGCACATACGCTTCACATGTTCAGCAGCTGTTGAAACCCAGCACTGCTAGGGGACACAATCGCCAGATCATCGGCATACATCAAATGATTTATCAAGGTGTTACCAATCATACAGCCAGTTTTGCAGCATCTTAACTGTTCAGCGAGATCAGTAATATACATGTTGAAGAGGGTCGGTTAGAGTAGCCCCCCTTGCCGTACCCCATTACCTACACCAAAGGGTGCTGAGACCGTATTGCCCCATTTGATCTGCATACTCTGATTGGCAAACCAGTATGACAGGATTCTAATTATGGTGGGAGGCACACCCCTTTGACTAAGTTTGAGAAACAATTTATAGTGATTGACTCTGTCAAAAGCCTTAGAGGCATCATAAAACCAATTAAAACACTAGAGTTTTTCCTTCTATACATTGCAACTACTTCTTTCAAGGCATATATACATAGCTCAGTACCATGCTTAGCTTTAAAACCAAACTGGTTATCTGTGCTGCACACATATTCAGACATAATCTAAAAGTATTGTTTCCAGAATTTTTGATATCACGCTGGCTAATGCGATTGGTCTATAGCAGTCATTCTCAATGTCCGGACTCCGGTCCGGATCCGGACCAGGTGGCAGGTCAATCCGGACCCAGCCCACATGTAGGAATGCAACAATATAGGCTACAATTTTTTAAAGTGGTTTTATATGAATACATTGGTAGTCTTGTAGAATATAGTACCGGTAGTATATTTGAAACGTTGCAGTGATCATTCATGTCCCAGGAAAAAAATGAATCGTTTGCATGTTTGACATCGTTGTAATGACTACGTTGACAGCCGGCGAGCCTTTGAAGTCCGGGTTGGCTAACTGCCGTTCTGTCAGTGAAAGCTACGTTGCGGTGAAGATGTCACTTTTCCAAATATGTAAAGTAAAGAAAAGTTGACCAAGAAAAGGACTGAAAAACATGCGTTCATTTTGCCCCAATCCAACACGAAAGCCTTGTGTTTGATTTTCACAGAGACCGTTGGAGTTGTGAATAGTGGAAATGTTAAACACTATGACACAAAACATGGATATTTCGAACAGCAATACCCTCCAAATATATCGTTGTGATTCTGCATTCTCATCAATGAAGGTGGCGAAAAGCGCATATCGCAGCCGCTTGACCAATGAGCATCTGTGTCTGCGTAGCGACCACACCTTTTGTATCAAGGTTTAGGCAGCTAATTGAAGGCAGACAATGCCATTTCTCACACTAGGCTGCTATGTAATGTGACTGTCTTACGGCACCATGCAGGTTTTATTTTAAAGTCATTTTGATTTGATATATCTTTATATTACTGTGCCTTGTACCTCGATAAAGATAGTTTTATATTCACATGCCCCACGGTTACGACACACCGTCTTCGGCCGTGCGGACTGCCGAGTGCCGAATGTCGGACAAGAAATAGCTACTGTAGCTATTGGTGAACGGAGTAGTAAGGGACCAGTGTAAAAGTGCATTACCCACAGCTTCGGTTTCTATACAACAGAATACACATTTCGTTTATTAAAAAGCTTTTTCGAATGTTGAAATATTTATCCTAAAAACCAACTGTACACTCTTCATAATGCCATCTAACAGCCACAAGGCATGCTTTTCATCAAATATCCTTTTTATATTTAAGGAATATTTTAAAGTTAAAAAAGAAACCTTTTTGATATAGCTTTCTCAATTGTTGAGATATTAATCTCAATTTGCATTAATATACTCTCCATAGTACCGTCTAACAGACGCAAGACATGATTTTCATCAAATATCAATTGTTGATTTTTATGGAATACTTGAAAGCTAAAAATGCACCCTTTTTGAAATAGCTTTCTTAATGTTTGAGAAATTAATCTCAAACTGCATTAATATGCTCTCCATAGTACCGTCTAACAGATGCAAGACATGCTTTTCATCAAATATCAATCATTGATTTTTATGGAATACTTGAAAGCTAAAAAAGCACCCTTTGAGAAATGAATCTCAAACTGCATCAGTATACTCTCCATAGTACCGTCTAACAGCAGCAAGACATGAGTTTCATCAAATATCAATTGCTCGGCAGCTGGCAAGGCCGAAGATGTTGTGTCGTAACCGTGGAGCACGTTAATATAAAACTATCTTTAACGCTGTGTGCCTTGTTGCTATTAAGGTCAGTTTGGTTAATCAGTTTTTTTCAGGCATGAAAAAAAATACAGTTTGCTTATTTAGTTTTTAACATTTACCTTTTTAGCCATGAAAATCAATCAATGAAGATTGTTCTCTTTTTGTTAATATTTCTTCTAAAACTATACTGTACACCTGTAAATTTGATCATAAATGTTGGAGCTGCTTAGGTTCAGAAGCAACCATTTCAGGAAAAACAGTGCCATTTCTTTTTCTCTAGTTTGGAATGTATTTTGAAAGCTTCTGACACTTGAATACATGTTGCTTTCAAAGTTAAAGTAAATTGCTAATCATCAATTTTTCCGGACCTTTGACCGTGTACATATATCAGATTTGGACCTTTCAATATAAAGTTTGAGAATCCCTGGTCTATAGTTATCCAGGCTATGATAACAATGAATGTGACTTTAAATACTTTGGACATGACGAGCTGTTTTCAAGAATGTTGACAGATCTGAGTGAATTTGAGGAACCTGGGCTTGTGACCTCGTCTGGTCATGTGGAGTGGGCAACAATTGTGTCTTTTGTTGGTGACAATTTGGAGTCACACTGCATTAGTGGCTAAATTGAAAATTTTAGCACATCTACCAACTGCTGCAGGTATTGCTTGGTATCTAGACCTGAAATAGACAGCATGTATCAAAACATTCCAGCACGAACAGTTTATTCCTACAAAGAGGTACTCCAAATATTGCAAGAGAGTGAAACTGCTAATGTCGAAGTTAAAGTTTTTAAAAGTCTTCAATATTTTCATGTATGCCAGCCAAGCCTTTGGCCATGCGTAGGTTTGTTCAAAGGTGATGTAGCCTATGACCTAGCCATCTACTTGCATTACTTTGTAAAGTCAAAACGGTGGTTCTCAACAGGTGAGTTATACAATTTAGCTACCAGGACTCTGATGCCAGTTCTGCAGCATCTCAGATTATTGAAAAAGGCAATAATGTAGGTGGACAGGCAGCTGAGAACTAGTGTCTTTTTCGACTTCTGCCTGTGATCATAGGTGACAAAAAAGATCCCTAGGATCCAGTGTGGCAGTTATTGATTTCACTAAAAGAACTTGTAGAGCTAGTGATGACAGCTGCTTACCTAAAAGTTCTGGGCCCGTATTTATCAAGCTTCTTAGAATTACTCTTAAGAACACTGCTAAGACTTGACTTAAGAGTAAGAAAATTCTTTGCTCAAAGTTGCGCTTAAAAGTTAGTTATCAAACATCTCAGTCCTACTTTTAGAGAAGTGTAGGACTAAATCTTAAGTGTCAGTCTTAGAGCTGATTCATGACACTTTGCTGTGCCGCAAACGGGATTTTGGATGACGACATAGGCAAGATCCAATCACTGAATAGATGTACTTGTTTAAGAATATTCTCAGGTACATTCATTCAATGGTGACATTAATAAGAGGAGTTGACATTCAACAAACATTTGACAATAAAGAATTTAAGACAATCCATTATGATATACACATTGTAAATTAGTAATCAAAAAAGGTTCCCAACACGTTTTCCACTATTTCTCAATTAAATATTTCAAACGAGTGTGCTGTTAACTGACCTGCCTATAGCCTAGAGTTAATGATGTAATTATAGCCACCATGGATTCCAAAAGATAACCGAACTGGAAAGAATAAAAACACTGCTTGCTGTATTTTAATTTCTGAGTGGAGAATACGGAATTTGCGCTTCCACTGGCCAGTCCCTCTCCACCACAATTCGTGTGATATGATGTGCCCGGTGAAGGGATATATTATATATCGCCTATATTAGGATCCAGTGTTCTATAAATAAACTATAAAACAATTGTGAATAAATAGCTTACAAAAAGCCTACCTGTTGTAGTTCATTTGGGCTTCTGTCAGTGGCATATGTAAAGGGATGAGCAGCCACGAGCGGGTATCCTCCGGCTGCAGAAAGTGCCTTTCAAACAGCTGCTTCGGGCCACTTTCATTCAATATCGCGCGTCATGGGTAGACCCAGGCCATTTGGGTACCACATCCAAAATGTTGTAGTCTGCATCAAACTCAAGTTGTGCGTTGATGCTGTGGTAACTCTTCTTATTCATATAAACATTCTCGTTGATGCTGGGAGCAATGATCTTAATGTAAGTGCCATCCATTGCGCCTACTACTCTTGGGAAGCCGGCTATTTGCATGAATTGTGTTTGCTTCTGTTGGATTATGCGGGGTGTTGTTGGGAAGTCAGTGAAACGCGTGACAATGTGTTGAGCTGTAAGTGCAATAATTGTTTCTATTACAAATCGGCTTATTGATGGTTGTGATGGGCCAAAACATCAGCATTGCGTTGAAATGACT
>JACXGM010040319.1:0-10349 GCA_016801145.1 Umbra pygmaea
AATGCAGGGGAGGATGGCTGACACATTCAGGTTGGCGGATAAAATCGCTGGATTTAAAGCCAAGCTGGAAACCTGGGCACGGCGCATCAACCGGGGTGTGTTTGATATGTTCAGCAACTTATCCAGTTTTTCAGAGAATGCTGAGGGACTTGGCAAGTTGATGCATAGCCACCTGACATCACTCTCTAATGAGTTTGAATGTTATTTCCCATCTGAAAAAGACCCAAGGAATGGCAAAGCATGGATGCGCAATCCATTCCAAGGTAAATATATGCACATCATCACATATTCATATATAATGTCCCTCCCTAAAATATATTTTCTATTTAATTTTCTATTTGGCAAAATAGTCATTTCAGTAAATAAAGTATTTTCAAACATTAATACTTCTTTTATTTAATTTAGTTATGCACTAAAGCAAATTGCTTGTATGTCAATAGAAGTCAATTCTGATTCTATTTCTGAAGATGATGACGGTCAGAACCAGCTCTCATCAATACAAGAAGACCAGCTGCTGGAGATCAGAAATGATGGAGGCCTAAAAACTGTCTTTGATTCAACACCATTGACATCCTTCTGGATCAAAGCATCAAGGGAATACATTGAGATCAGCACCCTTGCACTGAAGACCCTGCTACCATTCCCAACTTCATATCTGTGTGAGGCAGGCTTTTCTGCCATGACCGCCACTAAGACCAGACTTAGAAACAGACTGGATGTGAGGAATACACTGCAGGTCTCATTGTCATCCATCAAGCCTTGGTATGATGTTCTTGTGGCTGCCAAGCAATCCCAGGGGTCTCACTGATATGGATATCAGACTGTAAGTTGGTTTTCATTAATATTTGTGAAGCAGTCCTAAATTTCATTTTAGCATACCCTGGAATTTGTGTGCAATGTTTTGGATGCATAATTTTTTTGGGAAAGAACAGCTTGTCTAATACAGTAATATCAATAAGCAGGTCATGCTCACATTATAATAGTTTTGTTCTTTCTGGTATTTTTTGTTGAAGCTTGATCTCTAATTTTATACTTTTAGAAATGATTAGCTGAAATCACAGTGTGTTGCTATTATATTCTGAAACTGTCTTACTGTTGAAACTGGGTCTAATTTTCCTACAATTAGCCTATGTTGTCACCTGTTGGTGAGTGAAAACACTGAGTTGCTGCTGAAGTGATTGACTAGTGGTTCTCAAGAGATTTGACAGGTGAAATGGGCTGATATTTTCATAAAAATTGCCATTACTGCCACCTGCTGGTGAGTAAGTGCTGTGTGAGTTGCAATTTGAAGTAGGCATAATTGTATGGGAGAAAAGGGAAAACATTTAGTAAACTGGTCTGAATGTTTAAAAAAATTGTATATTCATACAATTGTTGCCACCTAGTTCATTATATGCAAATAAATGACGAACATAAATAATGTTTTACACTGTGCCATGTTTCAAAACAATGCATCTTAAAATTTAGGCATTAAAATTGACAACTGGTTCCTGGAATTTTTTTATAAATATGCTGGTCCCTGGCACAAAAAAGGTTGGGAACCCCTGCTCTAAACCATTCTATAGATTAGCACTTAAAAAAAAAACAAGAGGCCTCAGAGGTCGAGATTACCTCATTTCTACAGCTAGAACATCCTCAACTGTTTTATATGACTTTTTGTATAGATTTATTCCTAACACACTCACACTCATTTTGCACACTCACAATCTATGCTGAATGTGTTACCTATTCCATTGTTATTGCCCTGCCTCTTTGCATTTTTAATGATCTACCTCTCATAGACCTTATTTAAACAAACTCTATTTATACTTCCTAATAAGAATCTGCTCTCAGCCCACTTGCTTAAAAAAAGGTGATTTTTTTATAAATGTTTAAAAAATGAAGGCCCTAACAAAAGGCATAGCTTTAGTCAAGTCAGGACAGTCCAGGTGTGATTATAGGAATTGTTATTGAATAAGAAGCAATCAATTCTATCAGTTTTTGCAGACATGTTTAGAAAATGAAAGTTCCAAAATAAAACACTTTTAAATGTACTGCTGTTTTGGCTTGAAAGTCAGATTGAGTCAATCACATTGCTGTCTTTGTTTGACTCAACAGTTGAAAGTTACTGTCATTCCCTAGCAAAAATTGGTGGGGCTTAGGAAGGTGTGTAGAGTAATGAATGGGCGTTAACAAAGGAGACCTTTGTTCGGGTGAGATTTTTGGCAAATCTTTGAAGGGCAATTTTTTGGTACTGGTATTCCAAGTGTGTCAACCTTTGAACCATCATAGCATTCCAATTTCAAAGCTCTGAATCTGTACTTTCCTAAAATAAAATAGTTTTGACTTTTGTGACGATAAGCCCAGACATACGCATTTAGATATGTCATTTCAAATTATAATTATAATTATCTCCAATAACTTGTCATTCGACCCATGAATCATTCATTTGATGCCACAACCGAGAAGTGCCAAGTCAAATTCTTTTTCTCCTTTACTGGAAAACTGATGCCTGAAAAATGCACGTTTAAACATTAAAGAGAAATTGGCCAATTGCCACATTCCTAGTAAAATCATTCTTGATATATATAAAACATAAATTTGAGAGGCTAGTCATTACCATTTACATAGATACCTGTCAAAGTTGGTATTGGTTGTGTGGAGGAGAGGAATGGAGACCAGAATGCAGAGAGGAACGTTCTTGATGTTTAATGAACGGAGACATGTTGAAATACTTATTAACTGTTACTGCTGATATACAAAGTGCATCGGAACTGAACAACGTCTATATATTACATACTTGTGCTGTAACATAAAGCGTACACCTGGTTCAAACAATGACGTATACATATTGTACAACACATAACGAGGAGAAGGCTCAACCAAATATGCACACTCACAAAGTATAACAAAAGCACAGGTCTCAGGATGGTAAATGTATCTTCAACATCGCCTCTCCTCCTGACAGGAGTTGACACTCACAATAACATGCACCGAATATTCTGGAACACTGGGATAAATAGCCATCTTGATTACTCATTATGCGCCGGTGTGGGTGTTCACCCAGTGCACCATTCATGTGCAATGAGTAACCAAGTGCCTACCACTCTCCCAGTGCCCAGAGGCACGTTAACTAAAACACATACATACACATACACAATATAAAAAATAAAGAAATACCATGTCATGAAACATAAACATCCTCACATACCGTGACAATACCAGTATAATTTTGAAAATAAATTGAAATATAGTCATTTTTCTTTTTATAACAAGTATGTGCAAACTTCAAAGTCTGTCAATATACGACTCCCACTCACAAGATCCTGCTATACTAGAAAAGTGGAATGCAAACTCTCATGATTACCTTCTCCTTCAGTTTTTGTATGTCATATTCACAAGATAATTATTGGAAAGGAAACTGTAATGCTCATCAAGAAACCCCCATTCTGTCGTTGTGGTATGATGGTGCAGAGGTACAGTTTAATGGTATTCGATTTTTCTGCTTGGGGCGCAGATGGTTTAGTAGTTAGGGAGTCAGGCATGTATTCGGAAGGTTGCCAGTTCTATCCCCGACTTTGCCAAATGTCATTGTGTCTTTGGGCAAGGCACTTTACACTAAGTTGCTCTGGAGGAATGCCCCTTTATTTACCTTAAGTCACTATGGATTGGAGCATTAGCAAAATGATTAAAGTCTAAAACTTAAAACTAAAACCTTTTTTTGTGTTATATTTGGACTTAGTTCACCTTCATTATGTTGCGCTCTCCTCCTCTCATCACGTGGTGCCCGTGTGCCATCAATCTTCCTGCATATACATACAAAGACAAACAAACAGTTACATAAAATGTCAACACTACATGTAATGAAACCCAGGCTCATGAGAAACAAACTGGACAATGCATTCAAATAAATTGTGTACAAATCCAAATAAGCAATTGCCTGTTATTTGCATTCTAATACTTCACTTAAGATTTTCTCCCACAGCAACACTTTATATGTTTAAACGAAAAAGTCAGCGTGGAGAAATGTCTGTGTGCCGTCAATGTCTATCTATTTACCAAAATTCTGAGGGTAGGGAGGACAGGGGTTTTAGGGGATACAAAAGTAGTCCTCACCAGTTTGAACTGCCTTGCTGTAGCATCTCGTTTTCACCAAGGTCTCTGAAAATGGTAGGTAAGTGGGACAGTTTTTGTTTGGGTTTTTAAATGTTCGGCTTTCTTTTGTCATGATACACACCATCACAAACCATTCATTACAACATCAGAGGGAAAATAGAATCCTTTCCAATGTGGAGCTACGGGCAGGGGGAGAAGTGACAAGTAGAGCAATCCTTAGAAATTAGGGAAGCATTTTGGTCAGATTAATGTGTACTTCCGCCAGGTGGTGCTGTACTCACGTGGTGTATGCTTGTGTGCGAGGAGCAATGTTCTGTGGTGTGCCTCCTTGCAACACGTCAGATGAGCTCATCATCACGTAGAACTGACCTGGTGTCACAGAGATTTATATAATAAACAAAACATGTAAGCATTTTGAAGATTTCTTCTGAATTACAGGTCATAATGGAAAATCAGTCCATTGAAATAACAGGGATGTAAATAAATGTGTGAAGACAATTTGAGAGAAATAAAATTTGTGTGTATGGTACAGGGTGGGAAATAAAAAAAATTCCCACCAGCCAATGCTCGAATTTACCAGCCACTTAAGATATTTACCAGCCATATTTTTTACCAATTCATTTATATAAAGAGAAAACACACTAGCATATTCGTACTTGCTTCAACACATTCCAGTTTTTACTAATACATATTTATTAATTTATGCAAATTACTAAAGTGACATGTTGTGAAGGCAAATCTGTGAGACAATTGATTTTCAGATGATTGCCAAATTGTTGTAATCAGTGTAGTACTGAATATCCCACTGCTACTTTTAGTTGGCTAATTTCATTTTTTTCATCCAACAATAGGCTGTTTGACGTTGAGATGTGTAAAACGTTTCTGTACTAAAATCATAACCCCTGCCACAATATTTGTACAATCCAAAATTACTTCTCATTTCATTTTATAATAATCTTTTGTTTAAAAAACATGTCTGAGATAACTAATAAAATAATACAAGCATTGTCTTAATTAGCTCGCATCCAGCATAGGAATTTCATGACGGCCATACTTTTGCGAACAATCTGGTTCACATAAAACATAAAATTAATCCACATCTGACAAAAAATATGTACAGATGGTGCAGGGATAAATTGCTTGCTTTCATACCGCGTCACCAATCAGTACATTTAGTTTGCATTAAATGGTCTATTAGCACCACAGAGTGGCGCTAGAGTCCATGGTGCAAGAGACCATTGAAGATGCTCTACTCTGAAAACACAGCGAGTTCTATGTAGCCTACAGTACAGTGTAATACTCGTTTGCAACGTTTACATAATATTACTTTATTCCAACAGATATAACGTTTTGAAGAGAAGCTCAACAAAAATCAGTTTGAAAGATTACTTGCATTCTAATTCAATAAACAAACGTGTGTTTAAAACAATCCTGATTACTCAACAGCCAGTCAACGCGTACTTTCAGAAATTGCTATATGACGTCTGTAAGCTGGTCACTGCTTTAAAAAAAAACAGTATTTGAGCTCTAGTTTCCTAAGGGCAGCACACAGAGAACGTGGTGCAGTGGACTAGGGCACCTCACAATGCTGCGAAAAAGATGCATGACGGAGATTGAAGGTTCAAACCCAGTGTAGGTTTATATTCTTATAATCGGCACTAATCACTTCTTAAGAAACTATTACTTTTAATTTAAATAACACTGGTGGGTTTGTCTTTTAAAATGGTAAATGGACTGCATTTATATAGCTCATGCATCTCCAATATGTACTGTAGATGCAGGAGTTTTCAATTTCAAATCCCTCGTACGGATTTTGTTTTTGTAAGGCCTATTTATTAAATTAGAAAAGTAGAATGCATGTTTTACTTTAAATAAAGCCTTGTTTGTTTTAATATAAGAAATACAGTATATGAAAGTAGCTACAGTTTCAAACAGTTTCAAAGCAGTGAAGAATATTGTTGTTTTTTTGGATATCCAACTTAGAAGTAAGCGTTCCTTAAAGTGAAACCATTCAAAACTAATGATTATTTTATAATAATATATTGAGTTATTCTTATATAGTTATATAATTTGATAATATGCAATTAAATTTTGTTTTTAACATTGTTTTACTGTCGTTTTAATTGTCAAATAAATAATCCTGTAAATAGGATTAAAAACAGTTAAATTTTAAAGAAGCTTTACCCTACCGTATTCGAAAGCGTTCCCCAAAGTGAAACATTCAAAAATTATATATGTTTTGAATTGCCCCAGCAGGAAAGTTTGTCCCATCCACCACTCTCCAAGCTGTGATGAGCACGGCCTTTTAGTCGGAAAGAGAAATAGCCTAATACATCATAAATGTAGTCACACACACTATCTGGAAAATCGTTTTATTTATAAAACCATGGTTTCTGAAATGCATTAAAGCCAAAATTCATCAAATGGATTAGTAGTATATTCATGGAACCTTATTTGACTTATTGTAGAACAAACAAGAAAGTGAAGTAGGCTATACAGTAGTTCTATCAACAACTTCCGTTAGTAAAGTGAAACATTTAAAAATGATAATGCAACATATTTTATTAATATAATGAATTATTCTTATGTAGTTAAGTTATCTATTTATATGCAATCCCATTTGCAAAGTAATAATCTAAAAAATGCAGCCCTCGTGGGGCAGGGAACCCCGTTCTCCAGCTTCCGCAAGTTCCTTAGATGAGTAAAATACTAATTATGCAATTGAAGCAGTGAAGAATATTGTGGTTTTTTAGGTATCCAATGTAGAAGTAGGGTTTTTGCACACTAAAAGGAATGTTAAAATAAAAAGAGCAGTTTAAATGGGAAAGTTATTTTTAAGGAAAGTAGTTAATTTCTTACAGTGTTATATTTAACTTCACAATTGAGTTGTAATAATGATAAAGAAATGCCCTGTTGTCTGCAGTAAAGTACAGTAGATAAACCAGGCGAATTGCTTAGGATGATTTTCACTCCTCGGAGCCACCTGGTGGCCATTATGTGTATAGTTTTCTTTTAAAAACTGCCACCAAATTTTAATTAACTTGCGCTCGGCACAGCACAGAAAAACCTAAGTGCAGCCCCTCCCCTTGATGAGCAAATTATCACTGCACAATCTGTACTTACAGTCTGCTATCTTTCTTTAATTTGTCATCCAAATGGTCCCAGCAATGAAATGGAGCATTGTTTTCATCAAACCGCTTAGTTTACACAGTCACCCAAATATTTCCGGACTTTCGACCTTCAAGTCAGTGTTCTAGCTGCTGAACTCTATCTAATTCCGAATCCCCAGGCTATCTAGATGTTTGCAGACAATTGATTTGTCATTCTAAACTCCGGGAAGGCATAAATACATGACCATATGTCTGTGTATACTCACAGCCGGGGCGCGCTGATTCGCCGGTGCAGTACTCACTTGACTAACAGTATATCCATCAAATCATTTCCTGAACAATCTGAATTCAACCTAGGTAGACAGCCAATGAGTTGGGCTATTCAGTCATTTTGGGTTGATGCTTTTGAGCAACACAGAACAAAAACTACAGGCATGCGTAACCAGAGTCTTGTATCTGGTTATTATGCAGTGCACATCACAGTGTTGATGTCACAAAAGATATTTTCGGTTTTCTGACTTTTTTCAATGCAAAGGTTTTATAAAATGCCTCTCAAAGTTCTAAAAGCTTTGTCCAAAAATAAAAATATAAATGTTGAAGAGGCTTTGGAAGAAATCTTCTGAGAAAGTGACATGGAAATTACATTTCCATTGATTTGTAAATACATATTTATTTTGTGGTTTTACATTTGACACTAGGTCAATGTTGGCTGCAAACTTGGCCATTTGTATGAATAGGTGTTTTGTAAAAATCCAAACAGTTTTTGTAACCATATCATGTTTTACAGTTATTTATATGGAAATGATTCATTTGGACACTTGGGTATTAGGTACATTTGGGCACAATTGTGAGGGACACTTGGGGTCCTTTTACAAAATAGTCTGTAGCCTCCAATTTCAATATATGGCTTTAATTTGCATTTAACAGAACACACAGAACATGTATGAATTTTCTTTCATCTTGTAACAGATTCACTGTGCACTCTTATTCAAAATAAATTTTACATATCCATAAATTTCAAAGTCATTCCTTTTAAAGAATTTCAACCAAATGTATCTCTACTTCAGGTCCAATATAACAAGTGGTTAAATTTGGGTATATTTTCTAGGCAGAAATAGAATCTCAAGGCCTGATCCCTAACAAGTTAAGGGAACACTCAAATCAAACATCGGGTCTTGATGACCGACACATATTAAAGATCTAAATCTTTACTGTCCATTGTTTAATTTGTTGAGAAAAACGTCCTTGAAGTTCACTTGACTTTTAGTGATGATTTCCCTTAATTGTTTTGAGCAGTGTATATTCGAATCAGATATGTAACTATACGCATTTTGCCCATCAACATTATCTCAATTAATTTAATCTACAGTACGGGTGCTGAGTTTCTATAGCTTTCCTTCTGTATTGCAGCTCACGCTTGGATGGATCACCATGGATCATAGGCTAGCTATGCGAAAACCATTCAAATATGCACCTCGACAAAAGTGCATCTTTGTTTATAAGCATCAGCTTTTTTTGTCAAACAACATCAAATCCGAGACACGTAACGTTTTAAGTAACGTTACAATACTTTTTACAGTTCAGCCGCCACTGTGGCATGTAGATAGGGTAAAGTTAACTGCAACTCTAAAAAGGTACCTGCATTTGGTTTTCATTTTTCATTTCAGCTAACATCACAGAGGGCCAACACTATATAATGTGTTGTTATTTGCTATTATTTCAGCAGCGTGCACTATATTATAGCAACAGCCTAAATTAAGTCACACTGTGTACACTAGGTTATACCTGTACATCAGGGATTGACATTAATGCCTGTCCACTTAAAAAAAATACCATATTTTAGCGAATATACCTATGCACGCTAAGCTATATGCACGCTTTTAAAAACAGCAGCCCCCCCGCGCACTATATTTGGTGGCGCGCTATATATATATTTTTTTACACAAGGTAACTACAGTCATTATTTTTGTTCTGTACTGTTGTTATAGACCAGCTATTCCCAAAGTCGAATATGAAATAAATTGTGGTTCAACATGTATTTCAATATTCAAATGTGCCTATACACTATTATAGTGATGTTTCCATTTCTGAATAGTCTCACTGGCGAAAATAATCACCAACTTGTGTCTGGATAAATATCAACATAATGTCAAATATCACAAACCATTACACCACCACCAGCCTGCACAGTGGTAACAAGGCATGATGGATCCATGTTCTCATTCTGTTTACGCCAAATTAGCCGCATACTCTCCTCTGAACTCTAGCATCAACAAGGCATTTTCGACCACAGGACTGCCGCATACTGGATGTTTTTCCCTTTTCACACCATTCTTTGTAAACCCTAGAAATGGATGTACGTGAAAATCCTAGTAACTGAGCAGATTGTGAAATACTCAGACCGGCCCGTCTGGGACCAACAACCATGCCACGCTCAAAATTGCTTAAATCACCTTTCTTTCCCATTCTGAAATTCAGTTTGGAGTTCAGGAGATTGTCTTGACATGGACCACACCCCTAAATGCATTGAAGCAACTGCCATGTGATTGCTTGAGTAGATCATTGCATTAAGGAGAAAATGAAGAGGTGTTCCCAATAATCCTTTAGGTGAGTGTATAATTACCACCCAAATATTTCATGTTTTTGGACATGTTGGAAATGTTACATTTTATTTACAGATTAACTTTCTCTTGCCTAAAGTATTTGAAAACATATTTAAGAAACAGTATAGGAGATGCGCAAAACCGTAATGATTTGCAGTTCAAACAATCCATCACGACTCCTTTAAAGTATGGAGCTAAAACAGTCTCAATAAAGATAAATGCACACACTACATTCACATATGCACAAACAGGATTCATAAATGCACACACATGATTCATACATGCACACACATGATTCATAAATACACACACAGGATACACAAATGCACAGAAAATTCACACATGCACACACAATTCCGAAAAGCAAACAAAATTTACAAATGCACACAAGATTTATAAATGCACAGGACACGATTCAGAAATGTATTTCTGATGCACACACAAATATATCTTGATTTACAAACTGCTTGCGGTCTGTGAACGTCACTGCATTTGTGAGTGAATTTTGAGACTCCCCTGACGTGGCTCGACACACAAATGC
>JACXGM010040320.1:0-10348 GCA_016801145.1 Umbra pygmaea
AAAAAAGTGCACAAAGTCTGTTACCAAAACTGTTGTAGGGTTATTCACTTCATATTAAACCTTCAGTCTACTTCCTGATTAAAGAGGCAGCATTATTCTATCGTAAGAGTAAAAACCATGTGTGCATTTTGTTTCGTTGGTTCTGAAACCCAAACCTTTGGGTTGCTCTACATCTCTAAATGACAGAAGTGTGTAGGTGACTGACAGTTGGCTGCAGCATGTATTAGAACACATGCTATTCAGCCAGGTTTATCAGTAACTCAAAGTTCTAAACATTAGAAGTCTGTTACAGCACTTCCAGGTTTAAACTGGAGGACTTCAATATCTGAAGGCATAAAGCCCTCTGCCTTATGTTCCACACCTGACCGTATTAAAATAAGGCAGATTTGTTTTACTAGAGAATGTGTCCCTGTGGCATTTAGACAGTCTCACAAAGTCTAGTTAAACATTGTGTGGACCATCTGAAGCTCTGCTCTATGGTACTGGACTGTATGGTGTCTTACTGGGGTCGTGAGATTTAGCCCACCTCCCTGCTGGTGTCTGGAGCTTACCTCCACTTTCAGTCAAAAGTCCAAACCAAAGTCAAATTAAATATGTGAAGAAATCAAAGAAAACAAAACAAAAACTCAGAGTCAAAACAAAATAAAATTTAATGATTGAATATTCAAAGTAAACAAATGAAGAAATGTAAAAACAAAACTCTAAACCAACAACAAAAAGTTACCAAAGGCAATAGGTTGTCTTATCTGAGAAGTAGCATCAAAATGCTCTTCAGCTTTCCAATTACCAGTATGTATGCTTAAAAAAAGAAAGAAAAAAGTACATTCCTCAAATAAAAATCAAGAAAAACATCAAATATTACAGCAGAAATCTAGTGACAAATAAAAAGAAATTGATGAGAGAACTGGGTTGATTGACCTTAGGTTTAGCCTTAGTATCTTAGTACAGATATCCAAGCAGTTACTGGTGGGGGACATTTCTCATAATTGTTAAGGAATTGCTGATCCTTATTCAAAAAGCTTTGTGGAGAAGTGAATTTTGATCTAGGTTCTGCTCAGCAAAGTCCATAAATGATCTAGTAGGCCCACAGGGAGTTAGATAATATCCTTCCATTTCTTTGGTCCTTTTTAAACACTTCCCTACTACTACACAGCCTCTCAGAGATGCAACTTTAAAAGACATTCCCTAAAACTACACACACAAAGTCCTGACACACGTGGCTGTATGTATAGTTGCTATCCAGTACCTAACAACTTGCTGTGTGTTTAACTCTTGATTCTGCACAGTGACAGAAGACCAACGTACAGTTTACGCCAAAGCGTCTTCTCTTTCGCTCTGAGAAGATCTAATAAAATAATAAGGATTTTAAAAGTGCTTTTTCTTTTAGAATGGCTAGAGAGAGTGAATGAGTAACTTAAGGCATCTATTTCTACACTGAAACCAAAGTGTAAGACACAGACAGCATGCTTTCTCCTAGAGTGTAGACTAGACGTGTGAATGTAGTGTCCTTCTCCGAGTCCCTAATGTGGTTCTACCATTCATATGGCACATAGTGACAATACTCTAGTCTCATAGAAGAAAAACATAATAAATCCACTCTTAAAATCTGAAGTTGGTCAACTTATGAGGACGCCCCAAAATCATTTAACTATATTGGAGCATCAAAAAACATGAATACAAAAACAAAAAGAGATAGATCAAACTCAAGACTAGCACGATGATAGGACGAGAATGGACTAAGAGAGTGAGATAACGAAAAACAACTTGTTTGCTTTGTCAAACAGCCAATTTACACCTCTACCCTCTCTCTAATAAGCCCCTCCCCTTTATCCACCTTGCAGGCTCTACTTGTGGCCTTTGCTGGTCTTGAATGAAACCTGTAGGATCTTATCTCCGAGGCGGTAACCATTAAGGCTGGCGATGGCCATGGCGGCTTCCTCGTAATTTGTCATGGTAACAAAGCCGAAGCCTTTGCACTTGTTGGTGTTGAAGTCGCGGATGACCTTGACGTTGGTGACAGCTCCGAAGGGGCCAAACATCTGCCACAGGATGCCCTCGTCAGCGTCCTGGCCCAAGTTGTAGATGAAGATGCACCAACCGGAGGTCGAATTCCCCGGCACACTCACCCCAGACATACCACTCATATGGTCCACAGACATGGGAGAGAACCTGGGGGAACACAAGGGCCAGGGTTCATTATTCTGTTGTCTGAGTGCAGGGAACCTGAGGGGTGGAAGGGCACAGCATCCTACCTGAACCTCTGAGCCTGGTGGTGGACTGGGCCTCCAAAGCGTCGTCCCTGGTTGTGGTAGAGCTGAGATATGAGCTGCGTGTTTTTGGCCTGGTTGGGGCTGGCAGCAAACTTTACTGTGATTGGCTCTGAAGCTCCAGGGGGCTTCTGACCATTCAGGTCCTTGATAGCGTCCTCAGCCTCGGCTCGTTTGTCAAACCGAATGAACGCCACCCCGCGAGACAGGCCTGGGAAGAAAACAAAACAGACATAATATAAACACATGTTAAGAGAGCGCAACAGACAGAGAGAAGGAGGCTGTGTTCCTACCAGAGGCCTGGTCAACCAGCACCCGGGAGTTGATGATGCGTCCGTAGCGAGCGAACATGTCCTCCACGTCCTTCTGGGTCATGGTCTTGGGCAGGCCACTGATGTACAGGTTGGCGTCTTTAATGGTGTCAGAACTCGGCCGCGCATATGACACCTAACACCAGAGGGCAGCACGGAGCACAGTACACACTGACTACAAAGTCACTAAATGCACCTAGGCAGAAATTATTTACATAAACAATATTTTTGAAATGAAAGAGGATTTTAGAAAGCTGCTTTTGCCTAAGTAGTGCAGTTTTATGCAATATAAGCACATCTGTGTTTCGGAGTTCTCCTAGCTGTTCTATTTGAAATGTGAACGTTCTTTCCTGAGAACCTCCATAAGCAATGCCTCAAAGACCAAAGGAACAGTAAGACGGTGCCTTGACTGACCACGATGGCTTTTATTTTAGGAAAACGTAAGCGCTGTCATTTTAAAAGAAAAAACATTCCCTTGAGTTGCTGTGGTGGGCTGGTCAGACAGAAGTCATAAGCATAGAAAATGAAAGAAAATCATAAAGGAAAATATTGGAAAAATATTCTCAATGCAAAAATGTAATATACACCAAATTAAATATCAATAAACAAAACATAAATAAAATTGTAGTCTTCCATGAGGTCAAAATACTGCTGTAGTCCTGTATTCACCAGTCAGAAGCAGATCCAATGAGCTATCAGATGTCTTTGTTTATTGTCTAACTGAAATCATACTAACGCTGAATCTCCAAACCACATCCATCGATGTGTCACGGCCAACTGAAACATTTGGATTGGAGATGAAAAAATGACCAATGTCACCTAGCCTATCATAAGGACAAGGAAATAGTAATCTAAGAGTTCTGCTAGCTGGACACCATCCTTCCAGACCACAGGGGGAGCTGGAAGAAAGTGTCTACAGGTATTCAGCCTCAGTAGCAGGGGCCTACTTTAATAACATGACATGGTTGGGTTGACACAGTACTGTAGGAACACCTTATTGCACGTTACCTTGATAGTTTTAGACTGTAGCCTTAGTCCATTCAGAGTATTGATAGCTCTTTCTGCATCACTAGGGGTAAGATAGTTAACAAATCCGTACCCTAAACTGTGGCCTAGAGAAAAAAAAAGGAAAACAATAAAATAAAATAAAAAAACGTTGTATAGTTTCAAAAAAACCTGCATACTGGAAAAATAAATGATTAAACAAAACAAATCTACACAATGCATGCTAGTTGTAAAACAAGTAATAAATAAATGGGACTTTTCCTGCAATAAGGAAATTGTTACCCCTCACAAACGCGTTGCGTTTCCATTGGGCAAATAGCACGTCTACACCAACAGTACTCTACCAGATAAAACTGAAATGTCAAATATTGCAAGAGGACATATACTGCAATGGTAGCGAGACAGGCCTAAACAGAACATTTAAAAATCAGCTGTATCGCTACTGCAAAGAGCTCAAACACATTAACTGGGGAAAATGCCAAAGCTGCCTGCCTCATCTGCATTTTAGAAGCCAACAAGATAGGATGCCATCTAATTGTGTTGGCATCATAGGGGACCCATAGTTGGTAAGATGAAATTCAAAAAAACATTAATGTAAAACACACTCGCATTAATATGACCCCCCCCCCACCAGACTAACTCCCCCATCCACACTACTTCAAGGTCAAAGGTCACACACCTGTACTGGTTTCTGGGTCAAGGTGTTCCGTACCTGCCACTTTGTCACGTATGAGCTTGGCAGACTCCACCTCTCCGATGCTGCTGAAGAGGTTCCGCAGCTCGTCCTGGCTCATGCTCTGGGGAAGGTAGTTGACGATCAGGTTGGTCTTGGCATCCTTGGCCTCATCTCCTCCGCCCATGTGCTCCTCGTAGCCGTTGGACATGTCGTACACCTCCTAGTGTAAGAAGGGGAGGTAGTTCAGCAACAGGAAAGCAGGCCAGCATTACATCTACAACCCAGTGATGTCCCCTTCCCCATCTGATGACCTGCAGTACTTTCAGATACTCGAATCAGGCTACTTGTCTGACTTTGCCTACGTCAACCAGTCCTAGATCCTCGCCAAACCTCCGGGAATAAAAAATGACATCTGGAAACCACACACACGTCCTAGAACTTTCAGATGATTGTTGATAAAATGGGAAATATCCCGGTCATCACCGATACATTAGACATCTGTGGCATTTAGGGCTGTAACGATGTGATATAAAACTGAAATCACGACACTCAGATCCACAAACCTGTGTCATGTTCTGAGACGGCAGAATCGCGACACACCCCTTCCAAATCTCAGAGTTATCCTTCCTGTCCAGATCTAATGCAACCACATCTTTAAATTACTTTTAGTATTATTTAAAGTGAACATTATAAAATACGTAGAACTAAACCACAAAACTATTTTAGGATAAATTATTTAATTTTACCTGTAAGCATCCTCCAATTACGTGTCATCTGACTATTTTTCCAATCATGTGACGCCTACCTGCAAAAGTTGAGCTAGGTGACGAACGTGTCCGCAGGTCATTAAAAAGACAATCTTAATCGTCTGAAATCTTGTTTTCTAAGGTCTCAAAAAAATTTGACATTCATGCTATTTTTGTTCAATTGTATTTTGTCAAAAGAAGCCAAAAGCGCTTTCTCTGAGCAACATTTAGTTAACAACTGCTGGCAGATTATAGTAATAGCAGGTGATTGCGGCAGCTCCATGCGTTTATCTCACAGCAATGCAGCTACTTTGTTCGTTAGTTACCTTATAAGCTTTGTCTGTTTGTGAGAGTCTTGTTTATTAAATTGTATGTGTCCTTGCAGCTTTGTTAACTGAAACATATGTGACCCGTATTAAATTGCGCATCTCTCTCAGTACCTCAAAGCAATGAAAATAACAACCCACTCATTGAGCAGTTAAATCTCCATGTTCTCGTTCAGTTTCATTAGCGCAGACAGTGTGGAGCCATGTATTACTTTTGAATAATCCTTTCTACCGACTGAACAGCCAGGCTTTGTGGAGTTTCTTCTAATTAGTTTGAACTAGTGTTGCACGGTGCACCGGTACTTCAAAAGTATCGCGATTCTCAGATTTAAAACGTTACGATTCCTAAATTTATTAGTATCGATACTTTTAAGAATGACCAAGTTCCAGATTTGTAAGAGACGTATTTCATGTTGGTGTGTGCGCGCAACGCACGCTTCCAATGCCTCCCTATGGACGTCTGTATTTTTTCTCCTCATGCACGCAGCAAAGAAACTGCAGCTGTCATGTGACAAACAAACACTACAGCGAGATGGCTGCATGTGCGAGCACAAGTGCTACTGTGGTCGCCAGTCCACGACTAGTAGAAAAAGATGACGCGAGGAGTGAAATATTGAAGTACTTTGCCTACCTTGCTGACAGTGAGGGCATAAGCTACCTATAAGTCGAGACCTGTTTGTCGTCAGTGCTACAAACAAATGCAAACAAAGTGAGCCAACACCTCGAAACTGGCAAAACACTTGGCCGACAAGCACCCCAAATTGAACAAGGAGTTTAAAGACCGACAGGTTAGTATGTGAAAGATAACATGATCATGTTCATGCCCTTAAATCAAATGAGGAGGCTATGGTTTATTTTGTGACAAGTCACTATGTTGCACCACCGTAGTTTGACGAGGCTATCTAGAGAAATAGTAGGCTAACTATGGGCATTATCCTCATGGCTAACCAATAGCCTGCCTAAAATCTAAAATCTGCTATTTCTTAGATGTTGATCAGCCAATTCAAATATAGAAAAGTAAATATTTCTACATATCCAGAAGAAAATAATTTACATTGCAGTTCAAGAATGTGTAATAGTATTTATTACAGATGTCAATGGTTTACCTCTCCTTCATAGTTAACGTGAGAGAAATGCAAACGCAATATGTTTGTCTTCGAATTTGCCCTAAGCATTGCAGACGTTTTGTGTAAGATGAGAATGTCTGTTTGCAGTGACTTTCTCCAAAACAGGGAATGACCTAATCATATATTATAATATATATTAATCATTAACCAGAAGTGTTGCAAACTACCGATATTTGTCTTTCCTTCCTGAAGGTGGCTTTCATAGGCTAGATCCGGGGGCGTTCCACATGCCGTTTTCTACAGTTACAGTATGCACCAAATAGCTTAATAACTTGCATCCTTGTTCGTTCCTGTACTTAAATGTGCGCATTTCCTTGAGGATTCTAATACTTTTTACCTATAGAGGTCTTAAAATTTGGATACCGAAGTACTGGTATCGCTATCGGCCCAGCCCTAAGAGCATGTGCATTTGTCAGTGACTTATTTATATTAGGTTATTATATGATTAGAATGTTGTCCCGGTTTTAAAATAAAGCACAGCAATGATATTTGACAGTGTTTCTCCCTTTTAAGGAAAAGTATCGAAAAAGTATCGAAATCGCAATTCTTTACTTGGTATCGGTATCGAAACAATAATTTTGGTATCGTGACAACACTAGTTTGAACTGCTGGTCACGAGTGAAATAGAAGCCATTTAATTTACTTTGTAAATGTAAGGGAACTTGATTGAAGAAGGATTTTTAACATGCCCGAATCATCTCCACAATGGAGTTTAGTTCCGTTTGTCTTTCAACGGTAATTTCTTACAAAGACAACAGTGTTATAGCTTTGGCTATTCATTTATTTTACTTAGGTATATTGTTAATAATTTGCATAGTAAATATTGTTCTTTGGTCAGTCTAGGTTTTTTTTTAAATATTATTTACTAAAATATAACTTTTTTCTCTCACCCCCCCCAAAAAAAAGAATCGAGGTTTATATCGAATTGTGGGTCAAAAACCGTGATACGAACCGAATCGTAAGTTTGGTGTATCGTTACAGCCCTAGTGGCATTCTAATCTCATGTCAGGCTGTGCTGTAGTAGTCTGACAGATCTAAACCAGATGAAGTCAACCACCTCTACTTGACAGCTACTAGTGTGCAGGATGTTAGACCTGCTCTGGGAAACAGATTATCGACACCAACAGTGTAGTTAGATCAGGGCTTAAGACTGCAAAACCTGTGGGAAGACATTTAGCTTAACCAAGCCCTTGGTGTGATGTGACAGAGCACCATTCATTCAGAGAGGCTATCTGATTGTCCTACTGCACCAGAATACCCAATCAGTCATCCATCAACCACCTTGAATAAATAAAACACCTGTGATTGAAACTAGTAAACACATTTATCAATACTGATAGTATGACCAAGGACAGCTTTACACCACTTTCTCAGATTTAGAGTAGAAAGGAATGTTTATTCTAGTGTACGTAATACCAAGCAAAGTGTCAAAAACCAGTCATGATCCTTGTACACAATTATGAAACAACTGGTGGTGTGTATTAACAAAAATTAAAAAATATAGACCAAAACACAGCAAATCATTAAAATTGATTCAATAGGCAAATATTACAGATTTAGCAATCAAACTGTGCACTGATACAGCCTTCTATCTGACAGGAAAAGTAAAAATAAGCTGATACTCACTTTCAAGTACCTGATTTGGCCTCTTCGAACAGCCATGAAGACCCTTCGCTGCTTCCAAAAGTAAAGATATCACAAACTAAATGTAGCTACGGGACAAAGAAAGGTGGATAGGGTTGAGGGGGCTGGTAGAATAAACTAAACAAACACAAAACTGTAAATTCAGCGTCCCCTGTTCTGAAGCACCTGTAAAGAGGAGAATGTGTTAGGATGTGGAGTGGCGGACTTGTACTAAATCACGAGCGAAAATTCTTTTAAGGGGTGTGAATAAGTTCCACTCCGTCTACTGTATTAAAGCTAATGTTAAGTATCTGCATGTAGCAGTTTCTGTAACGCCTTCGTCGTCGTCATGTTAACTTACTGTACCTACTGCAGTAGCTATAGTTAGTACTTTACTGACTAACAGAGTACTTGCCGGCAGCATGCTAACTACTACTAGCTAACAAATCCTTTTTCCTGTTAGTGTTCACTAGCTACTACAGTAGTAGCTAGTGGTTTACATTACAGTATAGCTACCGGTAGGTACTGTTGTGTTCCTCGTCATGTAGTAGCTAACTTTAATGCTAGGTGGCAGTAGCTAACCTGTAATAGAAAACATGTTGACGATAGTTAATGAATATCGACGTAGCTAAACTTACCAGCGTTAAACTGGCCCAGCGCTGAAACAATGTTATCCAACTAGCTAGTGGTAACAGTTGGTAAACAGCTGCTTATAGTAACGTCTAACTAACTACACTGTTGGTCTTACTTCACCGTAGGCCACTATCTGTACCACCGCTCCCTTATTTTCGCGAGCTTCTGGAAATGCAGTCCGTCTCTCGCGGCTCAAACCCCGGACACCCTGATCAAGGCCTTGCTACTAGATTAGCTATCTAGCTACGGTAGCTATTACCGACACGGGTAGGCCTCCAGCACCACATGGCTGCCTTTCCTCGTTGTCTTACAGTTGCAGAGCGACATAATAAACAGCCTAATGAATTACTACTACTAATATTGATGGACTATAATTGCTATAACTTACCAGGTCTTTGTTATTTTTAGCTTTTTGCTGTTCTTGTTTGGAGCCTATTCGTTCTGTTTTTTTTAGCTAACTACGACGCTACCAAGCAGACAGCTCCTCCTACAAGGACCACAATCCAGAGAAGGCGCTTTGACGAAATCAGTTCCCCGCCCACCTCTGCTAAGTTAACCACTCAAAAATCAAATAGGTTAGTGCTAAGTCACTTTAATGTCTCAAAATATGAAAAATGTATTTTTAACAAGTATGTATGTACATCAATGAATAATACAACATAATAATAATACATATAATAATGCAAAATAATACATTTTGGCCATGACATCATCAATTTTTATGAAAACTACAGAAATATCTGTGCAGAGATGTAAAGTTCATACATGTAGGCAGTTTGGTATGAGAGTGCATGTCCATTCCTCCCTTTATCATTCCACATTTGTTTAGGCAAAACAAGAATTGAATTTATCTACAAAAGATTAGTGATTAAGTTTAAAACTGTATCAGTCTAGGGTGCTTTCTGACCCACTGGTTCAGTCCTCAATGCCTTTCCCTGCCCAGTATTCAGTGGTGGATTATGATCCCTTATCAGCTGCGCCACACTCACAAAACCTACAACCTAAGAAAGATAAATAAAAAGAGAGGTAATGATTACATCAGGCACTATCCAATCTTGACCAATGAACATTTTACATGTTTTATATCCTACACATTTATTGTTGTTAAACTACACCACAAGGCACCCTCAAAGGGTCCATACCTCCAACAATGCCACAGCCAGAGACAACCAGATGATGAGACGCAGAACAAACCGAAAGGCCTCCTCCAGCTTCACCTGGCAGCCCTGACAGAGATGCCGCACACCCAGACACACAAAATGAGTCAGGGCCGGAGTATTTTTTTATTTTTTTTATTTAACCTTTATTTAACCAGGTGGGCACGTTGAAAACAAATTCTCATTTAAAACGGCGACCTGGCTAAGATAAAGCAAAGGTGCAAGTACAGACAGAGATACACATGAATACAAATACACAAGAATAACACAAAGGGTACGGTAAGGGGGAAAGATAGAAAAGTGCAGTTGAATGTGCAGTTGAATGCAGTTGAATGCAGTGTACAGAGTAGCAGGCAGATACAATGTAATAAGTTAACACTAGTATGACAGTGCAAATGGTAACTGTGCAAATAACAAATAACAATAATGTAATTAAACTAATATAATGTTCAAGTCCGTATATACACAAAGGTGCTT
>JACXGM010040321.1:0-10349 GCA_016801145.1 Umbra pygmaea
GTTTTCCTCTTTTTAAATCCTCAAGATCTCTCCGTGTAGATGATAACGAGTTGATTTAACTTGTTATGGCAATCCAAATTGGATGTATTTCCGAGGGTGTGGATGTTCTGCCCTGTAATATATATATATATATCAGATTTGCTGTTACTTCATGCACTAAGATGTTAATTTCTTCTTCACTAAATTTAAGCTTGCGCTTAAAGAGGCGCGCTAATGGAGGGCTAATGGAGGGCGGAGTATGTGCTGATTGCATAATGGGTATCGGGTTTGATAAATACCACGCTAAATGTGGAAGCATAGCGTGCGCAATTACCGAACTCGCATAAACAGACGCAGCGCAAACTGCACTTGTGTTAGTAAATCAGGCCCTATGTCTTCTGACCTTTTTTTGGGAGCTATTTGTATATTATTTCTAATGGCAAGCATGTTAAAAGTTGACCGCAGCAGAGCTGAGAGCCCTTCCACATGTTAAACTAATCACTTGGAATATTAAAGGCTGTAACAATCCAAATAGGAGATTCTGCGTTTTCTCACAATTAAAAAAAGCTTAAGACTGATATAGCATTCCTGCAAGAGACATATCTACGAATTAAAGACCACTCAAGGCTACAAAATCAGAGATTTAACAAGGTTTTCCACTCCAAATTTAAGTCTAAAGCTAGATGTGTGGCAATATTGATTAGTAAGAGAATACATTTTTCTGCTTCCAGTGTGTTATCGGATAGCAATGGGAGGTACTTAATTTTAACTGGCTCCATTTGGAACACCTCTGTAATATTGGTCAATGTTTACGCTCCCAATTTTGATGATCCTGATTTTGCTAACAGGTTGCTGGGGAGGATACCTCTGTCACACACACATTGATTGATATTCGCAGGAGACCTGAACTGTGTTATGGACCAGAACCTGGATCGCTCTAACCCCAGACCCATGCCTCCTTCTAAAATGTCAAGGTCCATATTAGATTTCATGATCAAGAACGGTTGTACTGACGCCTGGAGGTTCCATAATCCACAGGCACATGAGTACTCTTTCTTTTCCCATGTTCATCATTCCTTCTCTCGGATCGACTATTTCTTCGTGGATCATTTCTTGCTCCCAAACGTGACCTCCTCTGAAATTTTGCCCATTGTGGTTTCTGACCATGGTCCTCTTGCAATTAAGTAAGCTCTATTAGGAAAAACCTGTTCTCCTCCTCGCTGGAGGTTTAATTCTCTTCTCCTTTCTGACTCTAGTTTCTCTGACTGTATTACCTCTGCTATTGACATTTTTTTATACTCCAATCAGACAAACTCAACCCCCCCCTCGCTTTTATGGGAGACGCTCAAGGCTTATTTAAGAGGTGTTATCATATCTTATTCCTCTCACTTAAATAGAGATCATAGGCTCAGATTGGAGGAACTTTCAAACAATATTTGTGACCTTGACCATAACTATGCTCAGAAGCCATCTCTGAGCTATATAAACAAAGGTTGAATCTACAGGCTGAATTTAACCTCCTATCCACCAAGGATGCGGAACGGTTACTCTTGTATTTGCGGGCTGAATATTATGAACAAGGTGACGAGGCGAGCCGCCTGCTTGCACAGCAATTAAATCGATGTGCTGCTACACATGTAATTCCTCTAATGGAAGACTTTTCTAACTGTTTAATCTCAGATCCAGATGGGATTGATTTAAAGCTTTTTATTCTTAACTTTATACATCCGAGTTCCCACCAGACACTGCTAATATGACTAGATTCTTGGAGACGTTAGACACCCCTGTTGTTGCTTGTGAGATTGCAGATGATCTTGATTCCCCTCTGAGGCTTGAGGAGGTTGTTGAGTCTATTAACTCTACAAAGTAGCAAAGCCCCAGGCCCAGACCGGTTCCCAAATGATTTTTTTAAGAAATTCCACTTGCGTTTGGCTCCCTTACTTTTATCAATGTATAATGAGTCATTGGACTGTGGTGTGCTTCCTACAACCCTAACACAAGCATCCATAGCTCTTTTACTTAAGATAGGGAAGGATCCTACTGCCTGCTCCTCTTACAGGCCCCTCAGACTCCTCAATCTGGATGTGAAGGTTCTCGCAAAGGTGCTAGCGAGGCGCCTAGAAGTGACACTCCCATCAATCATCTCAGAGGAACAGACAGGTTTCATTAAGGGCAGACACTCATTTTCTAACATTCGGACCCTATTTAACATTATTTATTCAAAACAGTTCTCAAAATCTCCAGAAGTTGTGGTATCGCTTGATGCTGAAAAAGCATTTGACAGAATAGAATGGGAATATTTATTTACCGCTCTTAAAATGTATGGTTTTGGTCATAAATTTATTGCTTGGATCAGGATACTGTATTCATCCCCACAGGCCTGTGTCTGTACCAATGATAATTATTCTGACTACTTCACCTTAGAACGTGGGACAAGACTGGGCTGCTCTCTTTCTCCCCTACTCTTCGCCATTGCTATTGAGTTCCTTTCGGTGGCCTTACAGGCCTTACCCTCCTTCCAGGGTGTTTTACGGGAAGGAATTGAACACAAGCTGTCTTTATTTGCTGATGACTTGCTCTTATATGTATACAATCCAACAACGTCTTTTCCAACTATTCTTTAAATTCTGGAGAATTTCAGTTCTTTTTCCGGCTATAAGCTAAATCTTCAAAAAAGCGAGTGTTTCCCAATCAATCCGGCCGCACTGCTGCTTCAGCAGACATATCTGCCTTTTCAACTTAATCAGTCAGGTTTAAAAATACCTAGGAGTGAATGTCACTCGCTCAATGCCGGCTCTCCTTTCAGCTAACTTCTCCCCCCTTCTCATTCAGATGAAGGCGGATTTTAAGAGGTAGGGTAACGTAATGTCTTTTTTCACAGCAATTAACCAGGCAGTCTCCTCTTTTATTTGGGCTGGAAAAACACCAAGAATCAGCAGGTTTTTACCTTCAGCAATGTAAATTCAGTGGTGGGCTCGCACTCCCTGATTTTCTATATTATTATTGGGCTGCCAACCTCTCTTGCTTTTACTCTCTGGGAAAAAAATGGCATTAAAACATTCAAGGATCTTTATGTAAATTTAATTTTTTTGAGTTTTCCTAACCTGGCGTTCAAACACCCCTTGCCCCCATCTAATTTATTCCGATATCTGAAGATGAGACATAAATTAGATGAGACTTTCGGCTTCCATTTATTACCCCCTATTCAGCCCTGGAATGAGTTATTGAATTGTTTACCTCAACAGAAATCAGTAATTTCACAAATTTATTCTTGGATTATGTCCTGGGATAAGCACTCCACTAATATACCAATAACTGCTTGGGAGCAAGAAATGCGTCTTGAATTTTGAGTGATCGATAGAACAAGTTCCACTTCATCTTGTGCCCGACTTGGAGTCATTCAGTTCAAGGTAACCAACAGAGTTCATTACTGAACTAAAGTCCAGACTTTCCAAATTGTTTCCCACTGTGATGGATGTGTCTGACAGATGTCATTCCTCCCCATGCAACCTATACCATATGTTTTTTTACCTGCCTGAAATTGAGCCATTACTGGACCTTTGTATTCTATACCCTTTCAGAAGCACTTAAAATCAATTTAACTCCATGCCCCCTGATAGCGGTGTTTGGAGTTCCAGGGGACTCCCTCTTGCTGAATTATGAAAATGCTGATATCATTGCTTTTACTACACTATTGGCACAATGAAGGATTTTGCTGCAGTGGAAGTCCTCTCAGCCACCCTTGTTAGCAGGGGAGGGTGGTATGGGACCGGGGGATTATGTTGGGGGGGGGTTAAAATTGTAAAAATGTATTGATACGTTTTCAGAAACAGTATCTTTACTGTTATTTTTTTCCTGTTAATCTTTATGAATAAACTTATAAACAAATAAAATAAAACAAAGGTAGGAGACAAGTGCAGACAAACAGATCTCTTTTCTCTTGACAAAATGCCAATAGTCTTTTGACTGAAGAGAAAACAAAACTCGGCAGCTCAAACGCAGGTCACAGAAACAATAACCAACAAAGGAAGGCCCATACAGATGGGCTTAAATGCCTTGCCTAAATGATAGTGATTTGATGCACCTGTGAGTGCAATCAGGTAATCAGCGCATGGAGAAAAACAGGCATCAGGAGACTAGCCCTGATCTACACTCCATAATACGGTAAGAGTAACGTCACTTGCATATAAATAACAAGGTATGTCCCTGTGTAATCAAGAATATATATGGCCATAAAATATAACACAAACATATATACAAGGCCCTAATAGCATAGCCTGACTGCTGCCTGTAAACATAAACAGCCTATACACAACATAGACGATAACTCACTAGTTCTCCAGGGAGGAGGAGCGCCAGACAGGGCAGGTACCAGGGGTGTTTGTGACACTTATCCCTCCTACCAGTTCCTATGGCCACTTGGCCACTGCGAATGCAAATAGCAAAACAGGTTTTGGGGGAGAGTGGTTAGTGTAATAAGGAGAGTAAAGAATATAATTAATATGCACTTATGACGTTAAAACATTAACAATTAATATATTTCCTTTTCTCCCCTGTTGCAATAGTTTGAGTTAAGAACGGAGAAATGCTAATAAGTGTACAGAGTATTGATAGTATAGATGTTGTTGATATTTCCTATCTAACTATCTGACCCCATAATGATCATTAATATGTGTGTGTAAACATCTACCGAGAGAAATACTAGAGCGACCCGGGAAAACATAATCATAACCCGCGATATTCAGAAACAGTGCATGGCTACCTAGCTTTAATGTGTGCGTGATAAAGGCTGAAACTTAAGAGCAGGCCGCAACAAGATATCTTAAATTCCCATTACTATCTCCAACTGAGATAATCTGGAAAATGACTTAGAATGTCTCAGACAGAAATTAGTAAGGTGAATAACATTTAATTCCAGATAAAGGGCATTGAAGTACAACGCTTTAACCTGAAAAATAATTACACAATACAATACCAAGAATTACATGTCGTCTAAACTCCTAAATACAGCCCTAAATCACATTAAATATGTTCTGAGGGAACTATTTTGTAAAACCAAAATATGTCAAATATGAACGTATGAGAGGGTCAATTACGTTTGTAGGGAACTAAATTGAACACTCAAATAACGTTAAACATGAACATATGAAGATCATGACGTAGCTTGTAAATAGCATAGTTTTTGCTATGGTGGAGGTCGGGGATGGTGGAGGAGGTCGGGGATGGTGGATGGGCGTATGAATCCGCGACTTGCATGCCAGTGTTCGGGAGTTCAAATCCAGACCGGCACTTTATGTGTGTTTTGTTCTACATGCTTGCGTCATGCAGACACGCGATTGTCGGTTTTTGTAATGTTAACCCTAACCTTAATTCTAACCTTAACCTCAGTAATGTCATATCTAACCTTAACCGTTAGTAACCTCATGCCTAACCTTAACCGTTAGTAACCTCATGCCTAACCTTAACTGTGAATGTTGCATTATAATTTTGAACGCTATGGAATGTATGGAATGGTCTTGCATAAATCCGCTAAACGAAATGTACCGGAGCAACGTAATTGAAGTACAAATATAACCTAATAACAAAACGTGCAGTTCAAACTTGAAAAAACTAAAATAGGTTGGCATATAACCTAATTTAGGTTTTCCAAATAGTTTCCTGAGAACGTAATTTGGGAGAAATTCTGAGATGTACGGTTGCCTAAATATGATCTACAATCCAAGCATCTCTTATACAGTTCAGTCTATTTCAACATTTAGTCTAACACATTTACTATGGCGAGCACTGAACGTGAGTTCAGTTCACTGGCTGGAATTGGAAAACAAAGGAGTACATCAACAATTAGATTATGCGTCGCCTTGGCGGCGCTATCCGGGCTGCAACAAAAGGACTGAGTTATAACATTTGAATATTTGTCTCTTCTAGTCACTCTGTGGAGAAAATCATATAACCTTGCAAGTGGTAAACCAAAACTCCATTTATGGGATGATCCAGCAAGCCCCAATATGACATATCATGATGTACAGTATAATGTTGAGTTGTTGTCTACCCATCGTGGGGGGGTTTGCCCCCCCTTCCTTCCGGGTCTCACTCAGGCAGTCGTCAAAAGAGTGTGAGAGACTGCTAGTCCTTAGACAGCTGCTATAATTACTCCTGTGAACATCTAAAAAATCCACAACATTAGTAGAACTGTTTAGATGTGAACTGTTCCTATAACTACGTTCCTGTAACTATTTGGTCAGAAAGCGGCTATAGTTATTCAACAGAGGTGGTGCTGGTAGCTCTGCTGAAAATCAGTCAGGTGAGAAACAAAGACTTGATCCATTTAGAGAGACGTACAAAATATGATTCATCACTCATTAAGCCTTAAGATAATTTTGAGTTTAATAGCATTATCCTTCACAACAAGCAAGAATCAGAGAAAGAAGCTGCAGGCTGACAGGGCTGATTGAGGTGGCCTGATGGAGGATAATGATCAATTAGAAAGAAACTGGGAAAACCTTTAGATGGCCTGGGATTTGGGATAGATAGGTCAAATGATCTACCTTGCAACATTGCTATCTAGTGACTCTTTGTGTGCAGATCAACTGACTGTAAATTATTTAATGAGTATAGCTGGTGAGCGAAATCATCCCATGTATAAGATGACCAAAAGCATCTGTGTCGGATGAGCAGTGTGAAAAGAATCGGCCAGCTCGGCGAAATGTGGTTGGATGAACCATGTGAGCGCCTCTCACCATTCCGCATTAGTGATGGGAAGTTCAATTCTTTTTACTGACTCATATCTTTGGATCTCGTTCATTCAAATGAACTAATCATTTTGATTCGTATCGTTCATTTGCGCATGCATAGATCAAAAAGAATGAAAAGATCCACTATACTGATCTGTACCATATGTACTGGATCATAGAAATAATAAGCCTTCACAAAAAAGAAGGAAATAATGAAATTAGTTAACCATATAATGGATCATAGAAGTAATGCTCCTGCGCAAATCCAAAAACATTTCAAATAATCAACTAATCCCATATGGTACAAAGGTTTATATTTGAGGCAATAAAATAAGTGTAGCTGTCAGTGTGTTCACTTCCATCCTGCAGAGTTTATATTATACAAATATTTGTTTGAGGCAGTGCACATAGGTAAAATGTAACAGCCTACCGTATATAATCAATTCATTATAACTAAGATGCTCAGTGGCCTAGCATTAATTTGGATACGTGTGTAGTAAACTCATTATTTTAAATATCCAGCGTCATATGACTTTGAAAGAATAACAATTAACATAAAGCTTAAAATATTTATTGTGATTCTAGTACACTTTTTTGGGGGGGGTCTCCCGCCGGTGGGATAGTGATCCTTAAGAGGTTATTGTGTGATGAACATTAAATAAGAACCAGGATCCTGGGTAAGTAATCAGGATACCAGTGGGCTGCTGTGAAGAAGGTCAGAAAAAGCTATTTTCTAAGTGCTAAACTTAATATTTATCATAAGGGTTATCTGTTATAAATCTGGATCAATAGAGATCTGAGTCATTCTCTTTTAGGTTTGTGACCTGTCTCATTCTCATTCATCAGATTATTATAAACTGTGATCATATTTAGTGAACTATAATGTTCTCTTGACTCTGTGACTACTGGGATATGAGTAAGAACAGACAAGTTCACTGATGACCCCTTCAAGACACAGATACTCTAAGTGGTGTAATTCACACTCCAGCCAGACTGACACCTCTCAACTGTGAAAGTCACACAACACAGTGAATTATAATGAGACCAAAGCATAAATAAGTACAAGTAGCTGCTTCACCGGATTGGTTTACTGCAGGAATGGGTGAGCTCTTCAAAAGGACTCTGCAATAAGTTGGCGTTTTGAGATCTGTTACAGGTTTTATGATAATGGGAGCAATTCAAAATCACTCACCAACAATGAAGTTATTGAACAGAATTGAATTTTGAAGTCATATGTAATAGGCTCTCGAGTACAGTGAATGTCATGAATGCTTTCTGCACTAGGTAGAAATTTACTTACATTTCTATTTCTGTTCTATATGGACAATTTTAAATGTTCACTTCATAAAACTACTGATAATTATTGCTAATATTTTTTTATTATTGTATATATACTTGTTTATCAATTGAGTAGGCCGTTAAACATAGATCCTATGTATTCGGGGCGCAGATGGCTCAGTGGGTAGGGAGTCAGACTTGTAGTCAGAAGGTTTCCAGTTCGATTCCCGACTGAGCCAAATGTCGTTGTGTCCTTGGGCAAGACACTTTACCCTAATTGCTCCCAGGTCGTTGCTGTAAAATAAATAAAATAAAAAAAACACATAGATCCTCAGTGGGAGGCTCCTCGGGTCAGAAAATAACAGTGCACCATTCATATGTATTGATTGTCAATCACTAACATGTGACAAGGAGTTTTAATGTGCCTGACCATTAGATGTTTGATGACATCCCACACTCCTGGTAACAGCCCCCCTCCTGCCTGGTGGTTGACGGACTGTTTCAGGACTGTTTCAGTAGTGTTTCAAAGACCCTGGCGCCTCCTTCTGGACATTATTCTCACATTCTCATCCCAAACTTTTAGGCACCTCCGTTAACACACACCTGTAGCATATCACATCATTATTAATGCTCTCTGGTTCTAGGATTACTTATCAATGGAAACTATTTTATCTAATTCCATTGTGTTATGTGACTGTGTTTCAGTGGTTCTTGGTCAGGATGGAGGGAGTTTGAAGAACCCCACTCAGAGTACCTGTGCTGCAGTTGTGAAAGAATTGGCTTCGATATCAGGCTGGAGTGTGACGTACACCCCTCAGTGTATCTGTGCCTTGAAGGGGTCAACAGCGAACCTGTCCTGCTCTTACATGTATCCCAGTGTTCATGGAGTCACATCATTATTCTGGTTTACTAAATGTAATGGAATACATTATATTAATTTGATGAATGACTCAGACTACACAAGTCTACACAAAGTTAGCAACTCTTATTAACAGCTGAATTGTCCAACACATACCAACGTTGCTCCCTTGTGGCTGTTCTTCGTCACTGCAGCAATATCGTCTTCTGTTGCACTTCCGCATGGCAAGAAATGCAGTCACGCGAAAAGCAATAGAATTTCAATGCGACAAAATCACGTTGCTTTCACCAATGGCAGCCATTTTCCACCGGGGTCGACTGGAGTATGCTCTTCATATCGGGGTCTGGCGATCTTTCCTTTTCCACGATGAACAATTGCACTCTTCCAGTGGCAGTAAGCACATGCTTTTCACTATATCGGCTCCTGACTGTTTTCTCCAGACCAGAAAAACCACGCTTCAACTGATGCCTTCAATGTCTTCCATTTTTTAAATCTTCCTCTTAAGAATCAGCACAATTAGCATCACAATCATCAAATTGGACACTTTGAAAAACATGTGCCTTCCAATCAGGATTCCGGAGGCATTAGGGGACATTTTCTGCTCAATTTCTGCTCAAACTTCTCAATTCGTTTCTGACACCCCGTGTTTCTCTGTTTCTCTTATTTCGGTGATCACGCAAAAATCTAAATCACATGACCAGTATATCATATGTTACTAATTTTCTCCAGTAGGTGTCACTATTGCCAAACTATCCTGCAAATCAAATATGCAATTACCAAATAAGTATTCAAGTATTACACAACATTTATAAACAAAAGAAACAAACAAACAAAAGCTTCAAAAAGTAACACAAATATTCAGAAAGAAAATACAGTATTTGCAACAGCTACAGGCTACATGAAAATAGCAATGAGAAAAGCAATTTCGTGTTTTGCCATTTGAACTCTCCTGGAGAATTGCTATGTGGAAGTGCTGAAATACAGCTACGTTTCCATTAAGACATTGACGTGAATCAGATTTACCAGTTTATTGGTATTGTTGTTCCAATCGTTACAGGGTTGAGTAATACAACTGTTTCCTATCTATATACATTTTACAGTAAGAAGTCTACTCTTGCACTTTAGGAAAATAACTATGGGCATCTATGGCTAATCTGTAAGGCGTTGCGCAGCATAATGCTTTTAAATGTGGAGAAGGTATCGGCTTGGAGTGTTTTTTTTTTTTCACAAGTACGAGTACTTATACCAAGTACTGGTATCGGCCCATCTCTAGTTCATATGTGCAAAAAACATTACACTTTCATCCATCCATCCATCCATCTTCATCCGCTTATCCGGGATCGGGTCGCGGGGGCAGCAGCTCCAGCAGGGGACCCCAAACGTCCTTTTCCCGAGCAACATTAACCAGCTCCGACTGGGGGATCCCGAGGCGTTCCCAGGCCAGGTTGGAGATATAATCTCGCCACCTAGTCCTGGGTCTTCCCCGAGGCCTCCTCCCAGCT
>JACXGM010040322.1:0-10349 GCA_016801145.1 Umbra pygmaea
GTCTCATAGGTGTTGAGCCTCGTGTTAAATAACCTTTATCGAGTGGAATAAACTTATCTTTACTATGAATACGGGGTGCATTATATGCCGAATGACAATAACCTATAGCCCTAGAATGTCATTGTGAGGTTATTATAATGCGTTTTCATTTTGGGAAGATAGTGAAGGCCTAGGTGTAAAATGCACGGCCCGCCACTGCAGGTAAGCAGTGTTCAATTAACTAAACCGGGTTCTAGGCAGGCAGATATTGAATACAAGGTGGATTTGAACAATGAAAAAACTGATACTCAGACCGGCAGACTGTTGGAAGCAAGGTAGAATTAATAAGCAAAGGCACAGGGGAAAATCCAAGACAAAATCCTTAACACAACAAAGCATGGGTCAAAACCAGAATACCAAAGACATGAACGGACGGCTCAGTAAAAGAAGTCAACACTCACAATACCTCGCAAAGAGGCAATGGAGATTGTGTGGCTTAAATACAGAGTAGTGAGAGCAGGTGTACTGAATTTGGATAATTGAGTCAGGGTTATGGGAAATGTAGTTCTGAGTGACCAAGAATAGGGAAGCTGTAGTTCCCAGGGAAGAGGACCTGCGGAATGTTACAGCGGACACTTCATACTCCACCTTCATTCACGGCCGAGAATAACCTAACATGTAATCCACAGTGGCATGGAACACTGATAGCCTCAGAAACATATAAGAGCGTAAACTACGAACTCAGGCCGACTCACTTTTCACAACTCAGAAATCCCTATGGCTCCCGGATCTTCAGAACGTAACAATATAATAATAAACCGCGCCCTCCTCTCGTTCACCTAGACAAAAATAGGGACCGATTTACTAGCTGGAAGTAATCTGATAATCAGGCGCAATCAGTCCCTATCAGTACCAGGTGAAAGAGAGGAAGGCGCTACATTGTACACAATGGAACACTCAATCATACATACGAGCTAACATATTCAACAGTACATATGCACTGGACTAGATAAACACCAATATACACATTAAATAACAATAAACAGAAATACTTAATATATATTTAAAGAGTCCTCTCTCCGTTTATATGGAACAGGAGTCCCACTCTGGGACAGAATCCCCCCCAAGGCCTCGGCGACCCCGACGAGGCAAGATAAAGAAAAGAACAGCGTCCCAAAATCAGAAGGAAAAAAGGGAACACACAGTACCTGAGAGTGCCCCAAACATCAATCCCCATGGTGGAGGTTCTGCAGGCGGGCGTGACCGCCAGGGCAGCTTCCCCAGCTCAGCTGCTGATGGCCGCCACAGCGATACCCCGGCAGAACCCCGTGATCGCACGGCGAACCCCCTTCGCATAATGGTGTACTCCATTTGCAAGGCAGCCCTCTGCTCCTCCGGCGGCGAGGCAGCCCTCTGCTGCTCCTCCGGCGGCGAGGCAGCCCTCTGCTGCTCCTCCGGCTGCGAGGCAGCCCTCTGCTGCTCCTCCGGCGGCAAGGCAGCCCTCTGCTCCTCCTCCGGCGGCAAGGCAGCCCTCTGCTCCTCCTCCGGCGAGGCAGCACTCAGCTCCTCCTCTGGCGAGGCAGCACTCAGCTCCTCCTCCGGCGAGGCAGCACTCAGCTTCTCCATCAGGTGTCGGACCATCTCGCCCAGCCATCCCGAAGGGGGTAGGAGCGTCTCCTCCAACCAATCCGGAGGAGGGTCCATCACGTCCTCGAACTCTGGTGGAGGCGCTGGCAGCAAGCCCCCAAGCCATTCCAGTGGGGGAGGGGGTAGCTGCCCAGAAAACAGCTCGTCCTCTAGCTGTGTTCGTGATGAACCCAGCCAGGGCTCCCTGCTGTCCCACCTGTCAGCAGGGGATGGAACACCAGCCCTGGCTGGGTCTCCAGAGCAACCAGCGCTATAGCCCCCCCAATACATTTTCTAGGGGGAACCCGGTAGTCACAACGCTGCGGCCTCACGTCCCTCGAATACAGGCGGTTCATTCTGTTACGTTCAGTGGGTGTAGTTGAGAGAGGGAGGCAGGCAGATTTGTTGTCAACATTTTTAATGATGTGAGATCCAGAAAAGCCTATTCAGGATAACCAGTTGCAGGGTACAACCAGAGCGAGTTGCCACACTTCTCCATATACATATAAAGCGGACACTTCCTACTCCGCCTTCATTCACGGCCGAACATAACCTAACATGTAATCCACAGTGGTATGGAACACTGATAGCCTCAGAGACATATAAGAGCGTAAACTACGAACTCAGGCCGACTCACTTTTCACAACTCAGAAATCCCTATAGCTCCCGGATCTTCAGAACGTATTAATATAATAATGAACCGCGTCCTCCTCCTCTCGTTCACCTAGACAGATATAGGGACCGATTTACCAGCTGGAAGTAATCTGATAATCAGGCGCAATCAGTCCCTATCAGTACCAGGTGAAAGAGAGGAAGGAGCTACATTGTACACAATGGAACACTCAATCATACATACGAGCTAACATATTCAACACCAATATACACATGAAATAACAATAAACAGAAATACTTAATATATGTTTAAAGAGTCCACTCTCCGTTTATATGGAACAGGAGTCATACACAACCACCCAGATACCTCTCTCCATTGTTGGCCCAACGCATACACAATACATCCTCCAGATGTAGTTTAGAGATTGTTTGCTCATCTGCAAAATGAATGTGTGACTTCGGCACTTTGAATGATGCATAGCACAGCTTCCCGCTTCCTGGCCATACTACTGGTGACAGTAGATCTAGAGCCAACATTTAACAGATCGTAAGATTACATTTAACAGATCGTAAGATTACATTTAATAGGTCTAGAGGCAACATTTAATTGATTTAGAGCCATTTACCATTACTTAATCACTCTTAGCAAATAAATAATTAATTACAAAATGAACAAGATGTTACATTAAATTAGGCACAATTATGAGGAAATTATGATTCCTAGATCTTACATTAATGAAAAACAACAATCCCTTTGGTTATGTTTGTGTGTGGTGATGTGAAAAGACTAGATAAATATAAGTTTATATGTTGTAAACCTTATTAGAACATTTTTATTACAGCAATATAAATGTTCTCAAAAAACAATACATATTATACCAGAAGAAATGTGCATTTATATACCTTGAAATGTTTTCAATATTTGTCAAGGTTTAATAACCTCTTTCGCTGGTTTCTTCCTGCATGGTCTAATCTCCCTCGTCGCTGCCAACATTTGACTGAAATCTGCACTTGTTTTGGGCAGATTTGGATTTAAGAACTGAAATTAGAAGAGACATAAGAATAAAAAACAATTGCTGATGTGTTTCTGGGATAACAATTGCTGGGATAAGTCGATGCTGTGTCTTTTCAAACGACAAGACATTTAGCCTCCCTGAAACTACACTTCCTAAATTGCTTGTGAAGTCATATTTTATTTTTTAGGGGAATTGACAAATGAATACATTATTCTCATTTTCAGCAATGTCCTGGTGAGAAAAAGGGGGAAGGAGGGGGATGAATGAGCCAATTGAGATCTGGGGATGATTCGGTTGCCATGAAGGTATTAGGCCAGATTGTGAAGGTATCCAAATATAGCTAGCTAGTAGTATATTGTAGTAATTTGGTCAGTACCTATAAAGTATCAACTTCAGTTTTTGTAAAATGAACAACTGTTCACACATTTTACTGGTTCTGAGATATGTGGAGAAGTTTGGGAATTGGAATACCGCAATAATACAGTCTCTAAGGGGTCATGGTAAAATAAAACGCCATCCATAATGACATTTCTTCACTCGACTCAAGACCATCCATCAGTCATGTTTCCTATTGAGCAATAGTCCCAAAAGTAGACCAACATGTTATTGGTTTAAGTTAGTTAATCAAAAATGAAGATTTTATTGAGAAAAGTACTGCCAAAAAGCTTTGATGCTATTATATTTATATATTTTATACATTATTTAAAAAATATTCAGTATATACACTGATAAGCCATAACAAGTTGATGTGTTAGAAGCAGGAAAAATGGCAAACCATAAGGATTTGAGTGACTTTGACAAGGGCCAAATTGTGATGGCTAGACGACTGGGTCAGAGCATCGTATTGACAGTTGAAAATGTCATATTTAGTATGTCTTTGCTGCCTCTTTGTTTCAAAACTGCCATCACAATCTTGATATAGGTCACCCAAGGCAGGGATCCTGTATAATGCAAACTCCCTTCAAGATGAGCCGGGGGGTACCTCACATATGTTTATGAAAGAAGGTGGCATCAGGAGTTGATAAAAGAAATCTGGCTAGTGAATATTAATTAATGTTGTCTGGCAAAGCCACAGAAATTGCCCGAATTGTTGCAGTGCATTTGGAACATTTGTTCCAACCTCAAAATGTAAATTTATAATATGTTTTTAAATGTTTAAAGAGGTGCAAGCTAAAAATTAAGGGTGAGAGTTACTTTTTAAAGCATAATAATGATAACATAGTTGAGTACCCCTGATTTATTTGATAGAGAGATTGGAGAAAGACAAGATTGCTTTTGCTTAGAAAACAGTGGGTTATATGTGTGTCCCTGGAAACAGTGACTAGGCCAGCTGGACCACCCTAGCTTAGTTTCTCTAAAGTACATTTACTGCGTTTCAGTAGTTCACTATGTTTTTGTTTGTTGTTATTAAATTACATTTCAGTGATTGGATGACCTTTTTAATTACTGTGTCCTGGTCGACCTGGTGTCTGTGCCTCTGAAATGTCTCTCCTTGTCATTATGACAAGCTGGATCTGGGTAAACCTGCTTCATCCCAAATATACCCACCATATCCCACCATATTCAAAATTTAATGCACTACTTTTGACCAGGGCTAACAGAGGTGTCAGATAGCATTGTGGTCAAGAATGTTTTTGCTCCATTGAACATCTGTTATATTAACCAAAAACTGTGGGAAACACTGAAGTACAGAGAAGCACCAGGATGCACATTCATTATCACAGACAGATGGAACATTGAGCGAGATACACTTTTTTGTTTCAGTATATTTACAGTGACTATTTGGTAAAAAAGAAACATTATAGTACCCTCCATGTTTAAATGGAATGATTAAAATGTGAGCATGATAAGGATATGGTACACTGTTTGGGTTCAAATACATTACATTGATCCTCTCCATCCTTCACCACAATCCCTATCAACCATAATAAAGCACAATTATCAAAAAATATACTGTATCTTAAAAAATAATAATGTTGATTAGATCAGGTCAGGTCAAATGATTCATGTAATCATCAGGTATAAGCAAGGCTTGTATTTATTTAATCATCAATACCATCAGAGGTTTTGTTATTTTCTGACAAGAGTAGTTGAATATCATCAAATGATTACCATATACCTGCTACAATTAAACTAATATACAAGTGTTTCTTGCTATTAGGAAGAAGCAAAACCTGCTTTAACAGTCCATGACTACAACATATTAATTTTAGGACATTGGCACTGAAGTGGTTTTGAAGTAATTGTATACTTTTAACTCTACACAGAGTGAATGGAATGAGTCTGTATTTTCAGAGGGATATAAAGTCCATTTGGATCAAAGGATGTCTGGGTTAAAGGAGCGAAACTATTGATTCAGAAAGGAACTTGGCAGTGGATTTACCACCATAATGTCATCACTACCTGAGGGTGAATGTTAATTGGGGCAAAAGAGGGAGATTTTCTTCTTTACATATTCTCTCCTCCCTTTTTATGTTGGCTTTTTTCTTGAGATAAAACTAATAAGGTCATGCTCTCCGCTACTCTTGACAGATATCTTTATAGGTGTGTAAAGTCCACCCTGGTTGTCAAACCCCCTTGAAGGGAACTTCAAGTCTCTGTGTCACATTGCCCGAGGTGACGCAATGTTCTCAAGATACTGTAAATCAGCTGCCTTCAATAGTGCAATCCATCAAACCGTCATCTGCACCCTCTCATGGAGTCACTTGTCTCCATTATATCCCCAACATGGTGTGTTGCCTGAGGGTATGTGTCCAGTTGAGCAGGGTCTGAGTCAGTGGAGGCTGCTGAAACGTAATTGAGGAGGAAGGGCTCATATTTATGTATTGAGTAAATGGAAAGGTATCTTACACTGGGGTTTAATTCCATTCTATTTACTCCAGTCCAGATAGTAATCCTCCTCAATTAAGGCTCATTGGCCTCTACTGGTCAGTGTAAATGGACAGCCTGTGCCTGGGGAGGATCCTGGATATAGCATCATTTTGTGTAATTATCCACCCATTGTATTGCCTTACATTTTCTGTGGAGCAGTTCCCTAACCAGTCTGTGATGCAGCCAACCAATAGGCTCGCAATGGTTTAGCAATAGAATTTCGAGAAGATGTAGCATGCCCAGTTTTGTCTGTCACCTTAGGGAGTTGTCACCGTTATGTCCTGTCGGCTTTGATTTTCAAGTCCTTGTTTATGTTGACATTGTCAAACTTTCATTACAGCAACCACAAAGATGTGGCTTGGTACTTGCTTCCAAAAGCCAACAGTCATCTCCTTTGTTCTGCCAACATTAAGGGAGATGTTGTTGTCCTGGCAACATGGCGCCAGCTAGCTTAACTACTGTAAGATATCTACTCGTTGTAAAGCCACACTGTGGGTGAACAGGGATGAAGATGCAACCATGGCTGTTTTCAGTATGGTGGTGGTATAACTGTCAATACTCACAGCCTGAGGTCTGCCCAATCTGCACATAAGGAGACCAATCTGCCTCGGGCAGTGCCACCCCATGCTAAACCGCTCCTCTGAATGCCCTGACCAGGACGCAAACTCTGAAAACTGCGACGCCTAAAGTTGTATTATAATTACTATGTAAATGCTAACCATGCTGTGACTGTGCCCGGCTATCAGGACAAATGAAAGGTAGGAGTACAGAATGTTCCATTTCCCTTGAAAGATATTTGGTGTTGATGGCTATAATAAAGTCTTCAGATGTCCAAACCTGCAATCAACGATTTTTTTATTTTCTGTCCATTTCCAATTGTACAGGAAGTGTCAAGGACAAGTATAGGGTGTGCATGCATGTGTTTGCATGTGTGTGTCCGTATATAACGCAGAGAGAGCACAGTCATAATCCCGATGTACTGTAGGCAGAGCAGATGGTCCAATATGTTCATTAAAAAACAAGAGGATAGCAAATTAACAGAGCAGGTGCTAAACTTAAGACACAACACCTGTAAGTGGTTGCTATGAGAGATCTGCAAATTGTATCACACATAACATGGAAAATTGGCTTCAAGATTATTGCAGTTTTTATCTGACCTAGATGTGTTGGCTGCAATTCCCTTTAAAATACATTACATACTTCATGTAATCCTACATTTCAAAAGCTAAACAACATAATTTTTATTCAACCTTCTTCCACGCCAACCTCCAAAATAATTAAGTACCAGGCTTGATAAAATTTTAGTCCATTGCTTGTAATGTTTTTGACATTGCTTTTTGACTTATTATTATAATAACTAACAATAAGCTATATGAATAAGCCTTTCCAACATTAACAACTCTAAATTATTACATGGTAACGTATATATACTACAGAATTAGGAATATCTTCATCAATTTGGTTTGTTTGTCAAACTCCGTTACATGCTACATGAACACCGCTAACAAACAACGCTTGTGCATGTGGGTAACTACACACTTGGAACACAATTTGGATTTATTTTCTTCACACATCAAACATTGTCCGCGGTTGTGTTTTAAGCATTGTAATGTTGTTTTTCTATTACATAAAAATTTTAATTAAGAAACTTCTAAATGAAGAATGCAGTTACCATGTATTTATGTATCATGCTGAACCCTGTTCAACTTGGTGGAGAGTTCATAGTTTTAGTTTGAAACCTTGGTAATTAAGTTACTATGGCAACATGAAAAGGGTCAATTGCGGGACCCGCTTCAGGTACTTGAAGGAAGAAATTATATTAATGTCAGACCACTGTGTACTTCAGGAAATATTCCTGATTTTAAATTGAACAAAGAACACATAACTCCAGTGTGTGCTTAATTGTCTTTTTGAAAAGTAACCTTATTTCATTATGTGGTCTGTTCCGGTACTCACTCTCTTTAAATGTTGACTCATTTTCACAAGTATGACCACACCATGTTACCATGATTACAAAGTGCAGTGCTTACATCTAGTGACTTTGCTAGGGCTATTTTAAGGGGGCTTTAACCTGCACTATGACATGTTTTTGAAAATATAATATATATATTATATATATTTATATAATATATAAAAACAAATATAAGAATTATGTTTTTGGACTAGTAAACGTTAGGAACTAGAATATTGGATACAGTGGTTGAAAACATCAACTTATTAAATAATACAAAATATAGACAATAGCAGAATAGCAAAATCAACATTTCACAATACCTCACTATCAACAAATGTATATTATGGACAAAATAATGTGCATTTTTGGAAATTGGTTATACTAGTAGTTGATGTAGAACACCTTATGTCATTTGTGAATTAGGACCCTGATTTATGACAGGGGGCGGGACTTCCATGTTTACATCCATTTTACTGGATGGGGCGTAATTTCTGGGGTTCAAACTTCCTGTGTGACACAGCGGAAGTGTGTCTACGTCCGACTTGACCTCAAGGGTGGGACAATTATTATGACGTGGTCGCATCCATTGAAATTGTTTATTTATTAACACTTTGATGTAGTTTTGTTTAATGTTTTAGAATTGTGGTAAATACTTAGTGTTTGATGTTACATTAAGACAGCGGTGCTTGTCAATGTGAATAGTGGGGGTGAATAGTGGATTCCTTTTGAATAGTGGATTCCCAGAGTGGACCGGATTATGGACTGTATTGTTTTGAGTTGCTTCCCTGTGTGTCTTCATTTAGATTTCTGCCCTAGTGTCCCTTATGTGCTTTGCATGTTGTATTGATCCAGTGTCTAATTTGAGGTTTCTGTCCTGTGTGTTTGTTTTGGTTAGGGTTCCCTGGCCAGGCATGGGCTATGGGCTACTCCCCGGAGGACGTTGAGTACGACGCCGATGGCGTAGCCTATTTTGGGTGTCGTTGGCACGTGGAGGAGGCTCTAACCCCGGTGTCTGCCTACCTGAGGGGCTCAGAATTCGACCTGTTTTCTTCGGGGGAAGATGACAACGATGAACCGGAGGTAGCGGAGGATTGTGGTTTTGCGGAGGCGAGGGACAGCCAGGAATGTGACGAACATGAGGAGGTATACATGTGGTACCTTACCGGTGTTGCAGGCACTCCTCAATCACTTACACCCCAGCATAGCTTCTCTCTTCCTTCCACTGATTACCCTAGCATCTTAAAGTACCAAACAGATGTTTGTGTGATTTAACGGGTGATTTTTATTATGTTCTTGCAATGCTTTACTGTATTTAAACTGCACAGACCTGTGTAGCCATCATTCGGACTGGTTCGGTTGAAGATGTGTAAACGGGAGAGTTGAGGAAGGCACAGCAGCGAATAATTTTGTGACTGAAACACTGCTAAAATCTACCAGTATTAATTCTGCTTGGAGCTCAGAATCTAACATATCTGTCAAATGCTGATGTGATTCCTGATGAAACGGAGAGCATTCTATTCACAACAGCTTTAATGAACATTAAGGCAACACTGGCTCTTGTGGTGGGAGATGTAATAACAGATGTGCTGGAGAAATCATGGATGGGATGTGAAATTCAACACCCATGACAGCGACATCAGAGTTGTCTCTATGAGCCTATGACATATTTCTTCGATTTCCACTTTGATGAGATTGCAAAAAAGGATTTCACCACAAAACTGAAACAAGGGATAGACGAACTCTATAAACATTAGGATTTCATCATCGGCTATCCAAGAATCGAGGAGCCACCGAGACAGTTCTTTGTGAACTCAGGGAGGAGCCGTTCATTTTACAGAGATTGGGACTGTTTAGAGAACAATTCTTAAATAAAACTCAGAGGTGGTAAGGAGCCCTTCATTTTACAGAGATTGGGTTTGTTTAGAGAACAATTCTTAAAATAAAACTCGGAGGTGGTAAGGAGCCGTTCATTTTACAGAGATTGGGTTTGTTTCAGAGAACAATTCTTAAATAAAACTCGGAGGCGGTAAGGAGCCGTTCATTTTACAGAGATTGGGACTGTTTAGAGAACAAATCTTAAATAAAACTCAGAGGTGGTAAGGAGCCGTTCATTTTACAGAGATTGTTTAGAGAACAATTCTTAAATAAAACTCGGAGGTGGTAAGGAGCCGTTCATTTTACAGAGATTGGGTTTGTTTAGAGAACAATTCTTAAATAAAACTCGGAGGTGGTAAGGAGCCGTTCATTTTACAGAGACTGTTTAGAGAACAATTCTTAAATAAAACTCGGAG
>JACXGM010040323.1:0-10349 GCA_016801145.1 Umbra pygmaea
AGCAAGGCAACTGAAAAGAACTTACTGTAGCAATGAAATCACCATATAGACTAATTTAAATGAACTTTGTAAAATATATATTATCGAAAAATATATTAAATGAAAAAATATATTAAAGAAGTACAAAAATACATTTCTGATTCTGATTATCTTTGGGCCTGCAGAGAAGGCCTTGCAGGCCCTGACGGCCCACCACTGTACCTGAACAGTATTATATTTTTTTGAATAAATTATTCACCAACTGTCTTTTGCACTGTTACCATTTGCACAGTCATACTAGTGTTACCTTATTCATTGTATTTACCTGCCACCCTGTATAATATTTAAATATACCTCTGAATCTCTGATTTCTTTGCACTTATTGTACATGTACTTACATCTACCTCGTTCAATTTTGACTGTATTATTTATCTTATTCCTTACCCTACCCTTTGTGTAATTCTTGTGTATTTGTATTCGTGTGTAACACTGTCTGTACTTGCACCTTTTTGCTTTATCTTGGCCAGGTCGCCGTTTTAAATGAGAAATTGTTCTCAACGTTCCCACCTGGTTAAATAAAGGTTTAATAAAATAAAAAATAAAGGTGCTGTATATAACCAGGACAAACGTTATATAACCAGGACAAACGTTATTTAACCAGGACAAATGTTATTTAACCAGGACAAACGTTATTTAACCAGGACAAAATTTATATAACCAGGACAAATGTTATATAACCAGGACAAATGTTATATAACCAGGACAAATGTTATATAACCAGGACAAACGTTATATAACCAGGACAAAGGTTGTAAAAGTTTGGCAGGCATTTATAGAATAAATCAGACTTTGATTGATGTGTCTATGTCAATCACAGAAAAGGTTATTGATTTTTAAAGCTCTAAATGCGCTAATACTGATTTGGGGAATTTCTACTAAATCTTTAGTAAACATTTTGTTAAAAACAAAGGTTGTAAAAGTTTGGCAGGCATTGATAGAATAAATCAGACTTTATGTGATGTGTCTATGTCAATCACAGAAAAAGTTATTGATTTTTAAAGCTCTAAATGCACTATTAACAATTTGAGTAATTTCTACTAAATCTTTAGTAAACATTTTGTTAAAAACAAAGGTTGTAAAAGTTTGCCAGGCATTTATAGAATAAATCAGACTTTGTGTGATGTGTCTATGTCAATCACAGAAAAAGTTATTGATTTTTAATACTATTTGCGAATATCTGTTGAATGTCTGATGAATGCCTGATGAATGTGAATGTGGGAATATAAAACCAATTTTACCTCCATTAATTTATATGTGACGGAGGACAGGACGCAGTTCATAAATTTCTTTTTGGTGTCAAGATTGTATCGAGGTACTAGATCTATGGCATCCCCATTCTAATGTTTCTGATGTCAAGTTGATCCTAGAAGGACCCAAACCCTTGGAACATGCCTCAGGGTCATCCCAGCTAGCCAGAAGTGTCGGCCCAGATCCGGCCCGCATCTGCCCAGATGCGGGCCAGATCTGGGCCGACACTTTTGGCTAGCAGGGATGTGGCCTGATTACTCCTTTCTGTCTCTGTCCTGTGCCCACGTCACTGGTGTTGGTGATCATGTTTCTGCCTGGTGACTACAGCTGTACATCTCCAGAGTGTGTCCCGTTTTCCCTGCCCAAGACCATCGAATTGTGTTGATGCGACACAGACTGTGGGCAGAGGCCACCCCAGTGTGTTTGAAATCTTAAGATGGGTGTCTGTCAAAGCAGTTTGTGACGATTGTTATTGTAAAAGGCACATATCAGTTTTCCTTACTCAAACATGTTCTGAGGGCAGAAAGATTATGATAGTGTAGCGGGTGGAGCTTAGGACCTGGCAGGAACCTACATTGTGTGCACACAGGAAGTCCATATAAGAGGAAAGTGTGCAATAGGTAGTTCTTGATTGGGCACACACAGCATGCAGGCACACGGTAAGCCAGAATGATTGTTTGGTTGTAGAAAATGTAATCTGATGGTATAATATACTAATTGCTAACCCTTAAAGCTGCATTGTGTAAGATCTGCTCCCATCTACTGGTGAAAATGTATATGACAAGCAACCTTGTTATTATACCAGCAACGTGAACCTGGATATTCGTTTTTTCTTTCAAAACAATAGTGCTCGTTTTGATTCATTGCAATAGTCATTGTTAATTCACTACACAGCCCGTGAATTATAACCCAATGCAATTGTATTGTGTGTAAAGAAACATTAAGAGCATGTGATAGCAAAAATAATAATTTAACATGCTTTATTAATAAAAGTAACAAATAAGTTTTACACACAATTTGATTGAACATATTGACAGTGTCTCTTGTGAAAACACAATTACATTTGAAAAACATTCACTAGAGTCTGTTTTATTCAATGAGAATACTAATTTTAGCAAAACATGGACATGGACAATACCTATGCAATGAATAAACAATGATTATTGCAATGAACCACAAGAGCTATTATTTTGAAACGAAAAATCCCTGTTTGTGTTGCCAGCCGAACATTCTTGACTACTTTACAGCTTGAGCCAGCGCTACTATTACATGTCCTCGAGAATAGGCATAATCTTACATCTTCAACAGACTTTGAAATTTCCCGGCAGTCGTGAGTAATCTCCCCCTGGCATTCGTCACGGTGCCACTTGTGTAAAAGCGCAAATGGCCGAGCTTGAATTTCCAGGTATGTCCCTCTTTGGCTAATGTATTTTAAAGATGGAGGCGTAACATGGCTTCCGCAATTCGAGCAGCACGATTGTATGTATTGTGAATGGAAGATTCTACACTTACGAAAATACTTTGATTATTAGGTGGAAATAATTACACATGAATGAGCACATATTTGTAAAAGAACAAAGGTTTTTTTGCAAAGAATCAACTCAAAGAAATACACAGTGTAGCTTTAACATTGCTTGTGTAACAAAAGACAAGTAAACGATGCAGCAGTAAGCTGAGAACCTATGCTGTGGTGATTAAAGAAGACAAGTTGCCATGTGGTCCAATGCCTTATAGAGGGGAGGGCTGTGTTATTCCTTTTTTTAAAGGTAGAAATTGTTTATTGAAATTGAAAACATGTTCAATCTTAGATGAGAAATGTGTTGTATATGCGATTAATTGTCTTGTTTTGCTTTGCAGAACAAGCACTGATTGTTGTCTTTGTATTTTAAGATGTACTGTATATTGTATGTTAGTATTTGTGTTGTCTAGCTGTTTGTTTCCTCCCGATGACTGTACTTGAAAGGGAGGGGTTTTATGGTCAGTATGAACATGTGTGAATAAGAACTTTATGACTTTTATAAATGAAACTGCTTGTAACAGCCCTAGAACTGTCCTCTGGCCTACTGTATTCACTTTATGTGAATGTACCACATTTTTGTGTAAGCAAACCTTGGGATGCACTATAGTTGTCTAGCCTAGGTTACAATAGGTTCAGGCGAATAACCAATCAAAACGGAGCAGGAATTAAGGAACATTTCAGTCTTATGTTTGTGCTTGTTGACTTTCTTCTTCAATTCAGATCACAAGTAGACCTAACTTTAATCCTAACTTTAACCCTAAACCTAAACTTAACCAAACCTTGACCTCAACCTAACCATAACCTTAACCTGTGGCCACGGTCACACCTCTGCTTAAGAAGCCTTCACTAGATCCATCTGTTTAAAAAAAATTCAGACCCATTTCTGTTTTACCTTTCATTTCTAAACTATTAGAGAAAACTGTGTTAAATCAACTCCAACATTTTTTGTCAAACAATAGTATTTTTGAGGTGTTTCAATCTGGTTTTAGGTCTGCCCACAGCACTGAGTCCGCCCTCCTGAGAGTGCTAAATTATATTTATCTCTGTACTGACTCCGGAGACACCGTTCTTTTTCTCCTAGACCTCTCGGCAGCCTTCGAAACCATTGACCACCCTACTCTCTTACCTAGACTAGAGTCCTGGGTAGGGCTAAGGGCATCAGTTCTGACATGGTTTCAGTTGGACCTGTCTGACAGGAAGTTTTCAGTAAAGATGGGCAACTTCTCCAGCTCAATGACAACCCTCACATGTGGGCTTCTGCAGGGCTCCATCTTGGCCCCTTGATTTTCTCTCTACATGCTAACTCTGGGCTCCATCCTAAGGAAACATGGTGTTTCTTTTCATTTTTATGCAGACACCCAAATTTACATCCCTATTAAGACAAAAAAACAACCCTGCAGTGCTGAACTCTCTTCTGCTATGCTTAGAAAAGGTCAAAGCATGGTTAGGCCAAAATGTCCTCTTTCTAAATGAAGAGAAGACTGAGGTTATTGTTTTTGGCCCAAATGAAAATTCTCAGCACCTAAATCCGGAGCTAGAGAGCTAATCAGCTTTTAAATCCACAAGAGTGCGGAACCTGGGCTTACTTGTCGACCAATCTCTAAAATTTGATAAACACATTTCATCTGTAATAAGCGCTAGTTTCTACTAACTTCTTTAATATCTAAAATTAGAGGCTTTCTTAATCCTAAAACCCTAGAAATGGCTGTTCATGCATTTATTACATGTCAGCTAGACTACTGCAATTCTTCATATTGTGGTATATCAAGTCACCAAATCGCCCATCTTCAACTAGTCCAAAATGCTGCAGCCAGACTCATCCACTAATGTCAGAAATATGACCATATCCCTCCGATTCTCAAATCGTTACACTGGCTGCCAATTCGACAGAGAATAGATTTTAAAATTTTACTACTTTTTTTTTAATCTCTACATAACCTTGCCCCGGTCTATCTCTCTGAAAATCTCCATCCTTACACTCCATCCCAAAGCCTAAGATCTCTTGATCAGGCTTTGCTGGTAGTCCCTCGTGTTAGACTCAAGCGTAGAGGTGAGCGTGCTTTTGCGGTAGCAGGCCCGCGACTCGAACTCCATGCCCCTACAGATTAGAACGGCCCGTACCTTTTCTGTCTTTAAGTCTTTATTAAAAACCCACCTGTTCTCTTTAGCATACCAACCTTAATCTCTGGCTGATTTTACCTTTTTATTTTTAGCCTACTTTTGATACTGCTTCCATACTTGTGTTACTGTGTTTTGTGATCTAGGTATTTGTTATTACTTTTTTTTAGATGTATTACTTTTCTGTAAAGCACTTTGGTCAGCCTAGTGGCTGTTGTAAATGCCCTATACAAATAAAATGACCTTGAACTTAACCTATCATTATATATAAAATGTGCAGCTAATATGTAGTTAGTTATATTTGATGAGCTATTATTATTAAAAAGTAAGACATTTTAACATTTTTCCAATGCAAGCTTGGGATTTGATCTGGCAACCTTATGGTTACTAGTCAGATGCTATAACCACAAGGCTAACTGCTGGCTTCCTGTAGCCCTCTGATTTTTCTATATGTTGTCCACTCCAGTTTACAATGTTCCTGTACTCTCACCTCCTCTCTGCCTCCTCTCTATTTTGATTGGATATTTGAATATACCCATTATAATCTTACTGCCCTCAGAACGTTTGAGGAAGGAAAACTGGTATGTGCTGGTAAAAGGGGCTTTATAAAATACATTTGATTAATACTGCTGCTGCAATCATCATTCACACGTTATCAATAAAGACAAGTAATCAATTTCCATTTGCAGATTTGCCCAATATAAGAGTTGTAATGCTACCTCGTCCATGTTCCCTTTTTTTTTTTACAGATGAGGAGGTATACTTTGAATCAAGTGTAGTTTCTTTGAAATAAAATGAGGTGGAATTTGTAATGGGGCTACTTGGCTTCTACTGCTCCTGGGGCTCATACTGGTTAACATCATTATGAACTTCAACATATTTTGGGTAAAAACCTAGTGCTCTCTGCCATAAAGATTAATTTTTCTATGGAAGTGAATCATACATAATCCCATTGAAAATCAATTATTTCACTTAAATAAGGCAGTAAAAAAGCGGACTGAAAGATGTTAAAGATCTGGATGAAAGAATAAGATCCTTTCTGTTCTCCAATCTCATAAACATATACAGGAAAAGGCTCAGTGCAATTAAGCTTGCAAAGAGATGCTAAAAACAAAGCAAGGGTCCCTGTTGGTATGGGAGTAAAGTTTTGGAGCCTTGCTGAACCCAAGATTCAACCAACATACTCAATTGAATGTTTAGAGGATTTTGTTAGCCCTAGAAGCATCCTCATTTTGCATGGGTGCATTTACTTTATTTAATAGCAATTGTGAAACTGTACTTTTGCTCATAGCATTTGTTTGTGCTATGACCTTCAAACAGTATTGATGATGATTAATAAGGGAGATGTGTCACCATATTTATACCCCATTGAAAGAGGGGTTAAGTTATGGATGACCACTTAAAAGTTCATAATGTCTAAGATTTTGTTAATACAAATTATCAACAGATGGCAATAATCAGTACACTTGTTTTTAAGTAACTAAATCTAATTCTTGGAGATTATTGTTCTTTGTCATCTCTCAAAATTAGTTCAAGCGGATTAGTAACAATTACAATTTTTAAAAGTCTACTTTTTATCGAGGTTCTTACTATTACTCAGCACACTGTATATGCTGTTAATTAGACAACTGTTGTTTGGTTTGATCTTAAGTACTATTCGCAGGACTGTCCCGAGTTGTTTAGCAGAGAAAGTTATAATTTTAGCAAATCTACAAGCGAAAGAGTCCCTTGAGCAAGGCACTTAATTTACAAGCCCTAAATGCCCTAAGTTGCTCTGGTTAAGAGTGTCTACTGAAATAGACTACAATGTGAGAAAAAAAACTACACTGTGCAGGACAAACAGTTGTAATCAGAATTATTCAACCCCTATTGAAAATCGGGGTTATTCTAAAAATGTACAAACTTTCATCTGTGTGCAATGAACAAATCTAACAAAAGCAATTGAAATAGCTCAAAACAACAAATGCATCAAGTGGTTTCCCCAAATCCAACTGAACATGCAACTAATAATGACTTCTCCAGTCTCAGAATTATTCAACCCCTTCACGGCAAGCACCTTTAGTAATAAGTAGAGTACCCTTTTGCTGTAATGACCTGCATAGCCAGACGTTTCGGTCGACCCCTTGGGGAGAAATGTGCATTATGTGTGTATCAGTTCTCCCTTTTTCTGTTTGATATGTGAATAGATTTCAGTTTTTATTCTTACTTTTGGATACCAGCTGACTAGATCATGTTTTTCACTTTGCTTTTCACTCATTCCCTCCTCTATACAATGGACACCTATTGTTACAAGACACCAGCCTCTGGCAGCGTTCCTGAGGAATCTTCATTCTTCATGAACAATTGGGGCTGCAACTGCGTTCTTCAAATCCCACCAGAGATTTTCTATGGGGTTCAAATCAGGTGACTGTGGCCACGGTAGAATCTTCCAGGACGTCTTCTGCAACCAAGCCTGGAATTTGAGGTATGCCTGAGATCATTTTCCTGTTGGAAGGTCCAAGTTTCAGCTTCCTCAAAAATGGCATGACATTTTCTTCTAGGATAATTAAATGAATCCATCTTGCCTTCCACACACTGCAGGATTCCTTTGCCAGAGGATGCAAATCAGCCCCAGAGCATCACTGAGCCACCACCCATGCTTTACTGTAGGCAGAGTGATCTTTTCAGCATATACTTCATTCTTCTTCCTCCAGACAGGGGCGCAACTGCACATTTTCTCAAAGGTATACAAGATCAAGGTTGGCGCCCCCCATCCCCTCCCCACACCCCCAGAAACAGTGAAAATACTTGCATACATACTATGAACAAGTGGTTAAAAAGTGCTTAAATCTATTAAAAACTAAAACATACATATCTTATTTACGAACATCTGTATAAAGCAATCAAACAGTGTAAATTGCTAAACAGTACATTATTAATTTTGTTTTATTTGTACCATTTTCAATAGAAACAAAACCAGATATATATTTTTTACATGTTTTTTAATGATTGGTTCTAAGCAACCCAAAAGTGCAAACCTATACGGGGTGAAGAAGAAAGTGTCAAAGATGTGGGAGAATTGTGGGAGATTTTTCCTTGTAATGATAGTTAACAGAACAGTAACCAATAAGTAGAAGAAAATGCAATGTAGCAATAATATGAGAAGAGTCTATACTTTGCTGTTGAAGGTTGTGCCAAGGGTCAGCTAGAATCTCCTTTAAAGAATTAATATAAATGATTGTTATACATTCTATAAACTTTATTCTGTCTTGTTGGGTCTTCCCTAAAAGCTGTAGATTTTGCGAACAGGGACAAAAACAGGGACAAAATTATACAATTTTGGGAAAGGAACTTACAGAATTATGTTAAAATTAAGAATGCAGATATCTTTAGGAGACAAAAGGAAGGAGTCTTTGAAGCTCACCACATGGAGTTCAACTGTGTTTAAAATGCTAATGGTATTTGGGGAAGAATACACAAGAGAACTATTTTATTGACTATTGCTGTTTCCTGTGGTTTAGAAATGCATTTCTTGTCAACCTTTCATTGGTGGGTTTGAATTCAAATGTTACAGAACTGACCAATTGTTAGTAGTATCAAGATCTGTTCAATGATGTCATGATGTCTATACATTTTTGGAGGAATCCTGGTGGGGGACTTCTTTCTAGGCTAAAGATGGGAAGTCCGGACTTTAACCATTAAAGTCATAGAGTCCTATATGATAATTAGAACAATTGAGTGCAATTACTTAATTACTAAATACATTAAAAATATACGAAAGAATGGCGACCGACAAAGGGCCGTATAAAACCCATTTTTGCCCTGTTGAATAAGCGGAATGGAGGAGCCGAGCGCGGTTCCATAGCAAGCGCACTGATTTAAGGTGAGTTGACTCGCATAGCATAGGAAATTATCTGTGGAACTGCGTTCTGAGCTCACCGAACCGTAACAAAAATGGGTGAGTTTTCTGACCAAGAATTCTATTTGGATTGAGACAGAGAAATGTTTTTATAGCAAACTGCGGAAGCAAAAACAAATACATGCCGGTATTTATCCCGTACTAACGGTGTTTATAAATCAAACATAAGTAAAAAATCCTACGGTAACGCGCTGGCTGTTAAAAGGAAAATGGAATGTATGTCATGCAGTAGCGGATCTGAACGGGTAGGCCAATTGGAGTTTAAATATTAAAGTAGCAGTTAGAGTACCCTATGATACCAGAGAGCCACATAACTTTCCCTTATCTTATAATAGCCCCAACCTCACAAATTTAAGTTCAGTTTCCTATGAAAAACGTGATATGAACCAAAAATATATCAGACTGATGTGGTAGGAAGCCAATAGATTGTAAAACTTGGCAGTTTCTGAGGTAAACAAAATAATCTGTTCTATTGCGGAGCTCTAAGATCCAAAAAACGGACTGTCCGAGCCAGGTCAGCTGCAGTTTAGCGGGGCAAGACTGTTGAAAAGACTCAGAGGTACCGTTTAGTTGTCAAATTGGCATGCATAATCCCTTGACAATTATTGCTGGAAGGTCGGAAGTCATACGGATTAGGTTGCCGTATTTGTAAATGTATACACGTTGTGTATGAACACTTTAAAATGACTAGGGCCTGCTTGTCTATTGAAGTAAGTTCAAGGATGCAAATTAAGAGTGAATGAATTGTAAATAATGGGAGAAACGATTGAACTGAGTGGATTATGAACCTAAATGTGTTGTGATATTGAATGTATAACCAGTAGAATGTAAATAAGTGATGACAAGTTAGAAGAAATAATAAATTAGCTAAGTTCCCATATTATTATTATACAGGTAATTTCTCAAGAAATTAGTATATTGTCATAAAGTTCATTATTTTCCATAATGTAATGATAAAAATTAAACTTTCATATATTTCAGATTCATTGCACACCAACTGAAATATTTCAGGTCATTTATTGTTTTAATACTGATGATTTTGGCATACAGCTCATGAAAACCCAAAATTCCTATCTGAAAGAATTAGCATATTTCATCTGACCAATAAAAGAAGTGTTTGTAATTTAAAAAAACGAAAGTCAACCTTCAAATAGTTATGCACTCAATACTTGGTCGGGAATCCTTTTGCAGAAATGACTGCTTCAATGCGGCGTGGAATGGCAGCAATCAGCCTGTGGCACTGCTGAGGTGTGATGGAGGCCCAGGATGCTTCGATAGCGGCCTTAAGCTCATCCAGAGTGTTGGGTCTTGCGTCTCTCAACTTCCTGTTCACAATATCCCACAGATTCTCTATGGGGTTCAGGTCAGGAGAGTTGGCAGGCCAATTGAGCACAGTAATACCATGGTCAGTAAACCATTTACCAGTGGTTTTGGCACTGTGAGCAGGTGCCAGGTCGTGCTGAAAAATGAAATCTTCATCTCCATGAAGCTTTTCAGCAGATGGAAGCATGAAATGCTCCAAAATCT